>JAPYYD010002254.1:0-19086 GCA_028551405.1 Uromys caudimaculatus | reverse complement strand
CATTCCAAAAGTGAAGGTTTGTGATGATAGCAGGATGACACCGGAAAGGGTTGGAGTGTCGTCAAATAAGTCAGAGATTATGTCACTGACAGGACCTGATAGTGCAGAATCTCTTACAATGCAAACATTTCACTGCTATACTGTTTATACATAGCTATATAGCATCTATACTTTGTAACAGCCAAACAATTTTGGGATCCAATTATTTCTAGGACCTAGTGTAAATCAGACACATTCTAAATATGGAATGTTTAACACACCCTGGTCTTTTTCTTTGTAAATGAGTCTTCCTATTTCCCCGTTCTTATCATATTGCATAAGCTGAACCTTTCAGTATGGAAAGGTTTTTTTTTTTTTTCCCAAGCAGAACTCAGTCTCCTTCAGTTCCCTTCTTTCATACTGTATAGTAGGTCCACAAGTTTATTGTGCACATGCATTAAACCTTTAAAGTATTTCACAGTTTTAACTCTTAATTCTAACGTGGCATCTTCATCACATACAAAAATCGTTCGGGGATGCTGCTGGAAAGCTGAGACAGCCCACATGTGATTGACTCCTTCTTCGAGGCTTTGTACAGCGCAAACGCCTTGTGCGCACCTGTTATTAGGATCATCACCTCCCTAGCATCCATCGCTGTCCCCACACCAACAGTTAGAGCCATGGTTGGCACTTTTGATAAATCTCCATCAAAATATTTAGCATTTGCCAAAATGGTGTCCATTGCTAGAGTCTTTAATCTTGTTCTTGACACTAAACTGGATCCTGGCTCATTGAAAGCAATATGACCATCTGGACCTATTCCTCCAACAAAAAGATCTATCCTTCCGGCTTCCTTTATCTTCTCCTCAAATGCATCACACTCTGCCTGCAAATCTGCAGCGTTCCCATCAAGGATGTGAGCATTGTTAGGGTCTATATCAATATGCTTAAAGAAGTTATTCCACATATAAGAATGGTAGCTCTCAGGGTGGTTTCTTGGAAGTCCAACATATTCATCCACGTTAAAAGTCTTCACGTATTTGAAGGAAAGGTTTCCACTTTTGTGGTACTCTATGAGTTTTTATAACATCCTAAAGGTGTGCTCCCTGTTGGTAAGCCCAGTGAAAAGTATCTGTCCTGTCCGGGTTTGAATTTGATGATACGATTGCAGATGTATTTGGCTGCCCATTCACTGGCCAAGTCATAGTTATCAAGAATTACAAGCCTCATTATTGGTGATGCACAGCTCTTAGTTCAAGAGGTTGAAACAGTCTGTAGTCCAACTCCCCAACAATGGTGAGCAGCAGCTGTGAATGAAAGTCCAAGGATCTAGCAGTTGCTCAGTCCCACAAGGCAGGCAGGTGAAGAAGAGGTCTGTAGGCTTCTTGAATGTTTATGTTCATCTCTTTCTTTAGGTTAGGGAAGTTTTCTTCTATAATTTTGTTGAAGATATTTACTGGTCCTTTAAGTTGGAAATCTTCACTCTCTTCTATACCTATTATCCTTAGGTTTGGTCTTCTCATTGTGTCCTGGATTTCCTGGTGTTTTGGGTTAGAAGCGTTTTGCATTTTGCCTTTTCTTTGACTGTTGTGTCAATGTTTTCTATGGTATCTTCTGCACCTGAGATTCTCTCTTCTATCTCTTGTATTCTGTTGGTGATGCTTGCATCTCTGATCTTGATCTCATTCCTAGGTTTTCTGTCTCCAGGGTTGTCCCCCTTTGTGATTTCTTTATTGTTTTTTTAGATCCTGGATGATTTTGTTCATTTCCTTCACCTGTTTGATTGTGTTTTCCTGTATTTCCTTTTTAAGGGCTTCTAGCTGTTGGTTATTTATTTCCTTCTTAAAGACTTCTATCATCATCATGAGAAGTGATTTTAAATCTAAGTCTTCCTTTTCTGATGTGTTGGGGTATCCAGGGCTCACTGTGGTGGGAGAGCTGGGTTCTGATGATGCGAAGTTGCCTTGGTTTCTGTTCCTTATGTTCTTGCCCTTGCCTTTCGCCATCTGGTTGTCTCTGGTGTTAGTTGGTCTTGCTCTCTCTGACTGTGACTTGTCCCTCCTGCAAGCCTTTTCATCAGTACTCCTTCGAGACCAGCTTTCTCTTAGAGGAATTTGGGTTTGGAGAGCTGTGGTACAGGGTCAGCTCTGGAGTGCAGACAGAAACCAGAAGGATCCTGTCCCCAGCTGTTCCTTGGTTCCTGTTTCCTGAGGAATCCGGGCAGATCCCACAGAGCAATGGTGCTCATCTTACCTCCACTCACGGGCTTGTCCACACTCCTGGGATGCTAGCTTTCTTCCAGAGCTATTTGGCTATGGAGCTCTGTGGCACAGACTGAGGTCTCCAGCTGCAGAAGGAAACCAGAAGGGAGAACTTTTCTTTATGTTGTTTCTTCTGTTCTTTTGAGACAAGGTCTCCCTCTTTAGGTCTGGCTAGCCTGGAGCTGTTGGCACTCTCATCAGTCTCAGCCTTTGGGTGCTGGGATTAAGGACATGTGCCACGACACCAAGTTTCAGTGGACTATTTGGTAATTGGTGACAAAACGTGGAGGCAGCACAGTGAGTCAGTCCTGCTTCCTTCTGTGAGCAGGAGCTGCAGGCTGCACTGTACACTTAATGGAGAGCAAAAGCCTGTCTTCTTTGCTACCAGTCCCATCTCTTAGTTCATTTCTCTAATGCCCCAGCGTTGCACTCTAATTTCCTACTTGGTTTCTTTTCTGAAATCCCAAGAAGAAACTGCCACTCGCACCCAGAGCTGCAGTGGAAATCTAGGTGGCCAAGAGAAGTTCATCTCTTTACAACAATAACAGCAATTTAAAGTTTGAGTACAAAATACTAGCTGCTTAGTTAATATATTCTAATTTGTAGAAATAAATGCATTGTATGTTGAATGTTCATTATCAGAACTGAGCTTATTGTTTGAAAAATACAAACAGGAGAAGGAACTCCATTAAGTAGAACATACCACCTTTGAAAGTTAATAAACCTTGAGTGTTTCTTTACCAAAGGAAATAAGTATTTGGAGGTGAGGACCTCGGCACATGGTATTCTGTTTGATGAAGTACTCTGCCTCATCCGCACTGTAGCGCAGTCTGGATGCCATTAATCAGAGTGCTCTGGCTAATCTTAATTATCATGGTGCACTGAGGAGATGTGATGTGTAAGATATTCAAACCATGTGGGGTATGTTACTAAGAATCATTGTTAAACCAGAAGATGAAGTGAAACTGGAATGAAACAAGTCAGGCACTGGGTCTTGGCATTTCCTGTTGTTACTACTAGAGTATTTTACTTTTTATGTAAAAAATGCAATATACTTAATTTTCCCTCTGATATTTATATGATATGATTTATATATATATATCAAATGCATACCTATACATATACATAAAGCCATATTCAATGGCCCAAAAGGAAGAGGCCCTGAGGGCTCTTTAGTGTGCAATTAATATTTTGGTCAGAAAAATCAGCAGATTGTTTCAGTATGCTTATGTGTTATGACATCACATTCCAGTAAAGTTATAATGAACAGAAATTTTGTTTGTCTCTGTGGCAAACCGAAATGAGTTTTGTAATTGTCAGCAGACCTTGGTGATTACAGTGGCGCCCACTCTCTCTGCTGTAGTTAAAGGTCTTAGCATTCCAGTTGTGCACCTCTGTTTTCAAAAGTTTATAATTAATTGTAAGCATTTGCTCTGCAGAGAAAGCTTGACATTTAAGATTGGTTCAGGAGTCAATTTCTGATTTCAAGTAGTGCGTCTTGAAGTTTTATAGAGCGGATTAAAATGTGTAGTTCTGTGATGTGGGAAACTAAACCTTGTGGATGTCAAAGACAGTGTATATACATAATTCATATTAGTCTGTCAAATTTCAGATTAAAGTGGTAAGTGCCAAGTCGTAGGGAAGGATGCTGTTCACACCCTGCGTAGGTATTGAAATCAAAGGACAAAAAGAGTGTATCTTAAAATTCTTTTTAGTCTTTGGGTGTTAAAAATAGTATTTTACTTTTATTGTTTTTTCTTTAACATTTTTAATGTTTCCTATTTTAAAAATAAGGACACTTATATTCACTTAAAACACCTTATCTTTTAAAAAATTAGTGGAAAACTGTGACCCATAAAAGTTGATGTTTGGAGTTGAAACTGATTTTCTGCTGCCATGCTCAGACACTGCTGAGTACCCTCCCCCACACTGTTCTAGGCTCTCCTCTGTACCCTTCCTCCCCCCCCCCCCCCACACTGCTCTAGGCTCTCCTCTGCGCCCTCCCCCGACACTGTGCTCTAGGCTCTCTCCACTGTGCTGGCCCATTTCTATCCCATCCTCTGCCATCTATTGTTTCCCTGAACTTTGATCATAGGCATTAATCAGATTTAGCCTTGGACTCTCCCTGGTCCTTTCCTTTACCCTTTCTAGGGGTCTGTCCCCAGTGGTCTCAGTTGCGGCTTCTCTGACCGGCATCTTCAGCATAGGACTTCCTTTGCAGCAAACCTTCATTGATACATTCCCATTTGCCCAAAAAGTTTCAACATTGTAGGCTCTCTCCAGTTTATCTCAGACTACCTGAAGAACACCACTGTTTGGATATTTAATAACCATTGAAAACATGTTGTGACCTCAAGTTAGGGTGTTACTTGTCATACAGTACTTTTCTACCACATGCAAGTCCTTGGGTTCAATCTCTAGCATGGCAAAATAGAAAAAGAAAAAAAGCAGGACCTCAATTGGACTTTGGTTTAGAAACATTTTCCAGCACTGGAGTAATTTTTTAACTTAATTTTTAGCATTACAGTTACAAATCCATTATTCCACCAAAATTGATCTTGTTCATAGTGCTGAATCACTCAATTCGTGATCATATTGTTCAGTCCCAGTTTTAGTTTGCCTGTGAGTGTTAGCTGTAATCATTTGGTCCCTCCTTTAACACACCCTCTCCACATACGGACCTGTCCTGGTCTTTCTGTTGTCTCTGAATCCCACAGCACTCTTTTTTTTTTTTTTTTCTTGTGTGTTTAAATACAATCTTTACATTGATTATTCCCAAATTTTATCTTTGCCTTATACCTCTTCCTTAGAGCCCAAACTGATAAATATGGTTGCCCACCTTACATACCTGCTTGGAGGTCTTCTCTGATAGCTTTCCGTTTCCACAGCAATGCTGCTCGTGCCCAGCCAGCACAGACATCCCTTGTTTAGTCTTCTTTCCTTCAGTAGGCACTCTGCCTCTTCTAAAGCTCGAAGATGGTTCTTGAACCATTTCTTAGATTTCCTAGGCAGTTCTAGTTCCAAAACTCACATAAAATTTAGGGTCTACCCAACTAAAGGCACTGTCTGTCCCTTCCTGAGGCTTATCTCAGCTGCTGTCAGAGCTCCCTTGCTTCTCCACCCTTCCCTTTTCGTCTGCCCTCAGCATAGGACATGGGCCTCCAAAATATGGTTCAGATGATGCCCTTTTCTGCTCAAAATGGCTATCCATTTCTCTTAGGATAAAAGTGAGATCTTTAAAGTGTTTTGTAAGGAAGGCTGCAGAGTCTGGTTACCTCTTATGCCTTGGCTTTCCTCCCTCAGCCCCACAGCTCTAGCCAGAGGGGCCCCTTAATTACTTGAGCTTGTCTCTAGGCCTCTGCCCTTGGTGTTCTGTGTGCCTCAAATGCACCATCCCAGATCCCTGCATGGTTTGGTTCCTTACTTAGGTCTTTACAAAGTTGTCATTTTCTCAGTGAAACCTTCCCTGGCCACCTTATCTAGACAGCTCCTGATACTTCTGAACCCCCCCTCTCATTTGCAGATATTTCTCCCACAGTAGATAGTCTACATACATTTCTTACTGTTTGTCTTCCCCACTATGTTGGTGTTTTTTTACAGTATCCTGTCATAAAAGACACTCTATAGGTAATTGTTGAGTTGATAGAGTTTTATCATAACCTAGGTATTAAATTGTCTTTTAGATGTGCTCTTTCTTCTCTCAGCCTCTTACCCCCTCAGCTGCATGGCTACAGTTTCCTACTCACACTTTGCTCCCTGTTTCATTAAACACAAAACTTGGGTAGGTTTTTCAACCATGAGCTTATTTTGTTATGCTATTTCTGATGTAGTCTAGAAAGGTTATAGTCTAGGGATCTGATTCTTTTTCTCTGCCAGTTAAAGAATTGAAAGGCAGGAGAATCTAAAGCTCAACAGGTGGCAACAGACAGATCTCAGACACCACATTCAGAATTAACAGTTCAGAAAGGTGTTTCCTGGGGTGTACAAGCACACACATGCAGCTGACACACAGAAAGAAAGACCCCATTCAAAGCAAAGGGGGCTCAGGAAGATAAAACATCCAGTTTCTTTTCAAAGAAGAAAGCCTCCCTACTCTAGAGCTGCTCATTTCGAAGGAAGCTATTGTTGATTAGTCCAGAACTGTGTGTAACCTGACCAGGCCTTGAACTTGTTGAGCCAGTCCATCAGCAGGGGCCTGCTGGTGGGAGACAGAATCCTGATAGCATTTGTTTTAGGCTACTAGACTTTTGTCTCAAGTCAGGAGGTTAAGGTAGAAACTGGCCATCTTGAAAATTGGCCATCCTTATTCCCTAGCCATGGCCTCTCTCCCTATCTGCTGATTAGGGAATCTAACTCCTGATCTTGAACTTCCTATGGTAGAATTAACTTAAATACTGCTCAGCACCATATCAGAAACTGCAGTGCATTAAACTGCAGTGAGAAGCCAGAATACAAAGACAAGTAGAACAGAGAACTCTAATTTCCTGTTGTTGAGGATATAGGTTAGTCCATTATGGAAAATGGCAGAGAGATTTCTCAAAAACAGCAATGTCAAAACCAACAAAACATATCAAACCTAGAAACAGAACCAGCACATGATCCAGCAGGCTCCCCAGTGGAACTGATTTTGAAGAGACATCTACAGTCACATGCTTATGGCTGTATTCATGGTCACCATGATTTAGAGTCAACCTAGGTATCAACTAATGGACAAAGAGCTAAAGAAAATATGAATAACAGTGGAATGTTACTCAGTCATGAAAGGGATGAAATTGTTCCGTATGCAGCAACAGGGATGGGGCTGGAAGACATCACGATGTGAAGTGAATCAGGCACAGAAAGGAAAGCACTACATGTTCTTACATACATTTGGAAGCTAATCATTCGATTTTAAGGAATGTAGAGAGAGGAATAGTAGTTACCAATTCTGAAAAGGGTGTTGGGGAAGAGAGAATGGGGAGAAGATATTTCATGGGGTTCAGTTGGGTTGAAGGAATGATGTATATTATATGTTCTATGTCCTATGGCAGAATAACTGGGTAATAAAACCTAAGTTGGTATTTCAAACAGGGAGCATTTCGAATGTTCCCATCACAAAGAGGCGGTCCATTCTTGAGGTACTTCTGAGATAGCACACATGCCGGTTGCCCTCGTCTGGTCATTGTGCATTGTCGACATGATGAAATCTGTACACGTGCTGTGGCACGCTTAAAGCAGTGTTCTTAGTAACTACCGTGTATCCTTTAGTTTCTGTTCTGTCAATGTGTGCCCTCAATACTTTGTATCATACTAATCTATCTCTCTGCCCCATAGCTCTAGTGCAGCCACTATTCACAAGCCACCTAAGTGGGGTCACCTGCGTCTAGCTTCTGCAGTGGCTCGCTGTTCTCCGTAGCAAACTATTCAGTTCTCATCTATCAAAACTGACTAAAACTTCATTAGAAAAGCTTCTATAGTTAGATAATTTTTACTGCATTAATTTTTGTTTAATATTACATTATTCATGAAAATTAGTATATAGATATATTGACTCACATTTTACCTTAGAAATATATACATGAGGTTAAAATTTTATTAGGGTTGGTAAGAGAATATGCAGTACATCACAGTTGCTAACATTTTAAGTGAACTAATCTTATGGTTATAAGTGGTTAAGGACTGCTTCTGAGCTCCCACTAATGCTTGTATTTTCTTTTTATAGGTATCATTGCCCAATGCCCAAGATCTTTTATGTTCAGTTGACTGTAGGAAATAATGAATTCTTTGGTGAAGGGAAGACTCGACAGGCTGCCAGACACAATGCTGCGATGAAAGCTCTTCAAGCCCTACAGAATGAGCCAATTCCAGAAAAGTCTCCTCAGGTGTGGCCCTGATGAGTGTGGCGGTCTCTCTCCTGGGCTGCCTCAGGGAGGGTTCTGAGCAGACAATAAACTAATTGTGTAAGAAAAGAAAGAATCTGTTCAGCTAAGGAAGGGTCATGGCAGTTTGCTCTCACGTGCCTGTTAGTATACTAGACTCCGAAGTTCCCGCTGGGAAGGCCCAGTTTCACCTGTGGAGGTCACTTGTGGATAACCAGGGATTTAGGAATTTGTGTATAAAGATGAAGGGTAACATTCATTTGCTTACATTTAAAGCCCCTTGTATTGGACATAGGTTACACTGTGTTAACTTGAGACCAAGGAATGTAGGCAATCACCACAACTTATTTCAGCAGTGCAGGGAATTGAACCTAGAGCCTCGAGTACTTTCCCAAGTAAGCTGCATCCCCAGCCAGAGGTCAAGGAATATAGAGATCGGTTGAGAATTTGCTATCTTACTTTAGTTTTCAAATTAGCACGTTAAGGCTATTCTTGGGTGATTTTATCCATTCTTTTTTTTTTTTTAAAGATTTATTTATTTTATGTATGTGAGTACACTGCCACTCTCTTCAGACACAGCAGAAGAGGACATCAAATCCCATTACAGATGTTTATGAGCCATCTTGTGGTTGCTGGGAATTGAACTCAGGACCTCTGGAAAAGCAGTCAGTGCTCTTAACCACTGAGCCATCTCTCCAGCCCCCAATTTTACCCATTCTTAAGATTTCATCTACTTTTCCATAGAACTTCAATAATCTTAATCTTTTCTGCCTAAATTATTCAAACCTTACAGTTCGGCCTCCTAGATTATCCTTTCTCCAAACTAGGTAGTCTTCTTTGTTTGAAATTTGTTATAATGGTGGACACACATTTTTCTGCTGGTGCGTGTTCACTGCAACTATTAACTACTTCTAATTAGACATAAGCTTCTTGGTAGCAAGAATTGTCCATTTATTTTCTTATCTCATACATACTTTGTTCAGCCCTCCAGAAGTATGTATTAAAGATGTGAATAAGTCCAGACACAGTTCTGATTTCTTCGTTTGTGTCCAGTACTGTCTATTATGTTAGCCCATGGGTCACATAAGAATCACAGTTAGGGAGAGAGACAGCTACACAACTCTGTAGTAAAAGAATTAGGTCTAAAGAATGTGTTGTTGAGTAGAAGATCTTCAAACTCAGCATTTGCTGCTTCTATTTCAAATAAAACAAAACAAAATCTGAAAGCCTAGTAGCATATCCCTTACCCTGAGCGTTCAAGAGAATCCACTGTCCATGTCCACGTCTGCTATTTCAAACTCTGTAGCTAGGCCCAGCTGATTGTGGAACAGTGTGAGTGTTGTTAGGATGTCTGACTCCAACACTACCCTGTTTTTTGTGTTTTGTTTTGTTTACTTAGAACGGTGAATCAGGAAAAGAAATGGATGATGATAAAGATGCAAATAAATCTGAAATAAGCTTAGTGTTTGAAATTGCACTGAAGAGAAATATGCCTGTCAGTTTTGAGGTATGTGTTCATGTGCTTTCCTTTGGTTATCTAAACAAGTTAAATGGTATACTAGATTCTTACAGGAGTGCACATGCTTCTTGTACTGGGGTCCATTGCCATGAAGTGACTTGTGCCTCATAGAGATGGACATTTCTGTAATGTTACGAGTGTTGTGGCTCTCCTTTTCTTTTTTGTGCTAGGCCACCTTTTTATGTGACTTCAGTTTTGACTGTAAGATTTGTTTTCTAATCATAATTTCTGTTAATCTATAGGATTCAGTATTTTATCTATCATTAATTTGATCCTATTTAATTCAAGCTGTGAGTCGAGCTAGTGTTTTGTGATATTATGCTAACATTCAATTCCCTTTAATTGTATGGAGGTCAAAACATGTTTGACTTGTTTTGGGGGAGATGCTGGGAGTTGTACCTGGGAGTTTGCCACATGCTAAGTATAAACTCTAGGACTGAACTACCCTGCTCCCCAGAATATGTTTTAACATTAACTGACAAACCACTAAAAAGGAGTAAGATAGCTTTCTACAACTATATATGCACAAACTTAATATTTACAGAATTGTATGAAATTTTTTAAAAGAAAAAAACCTTAAAAATGATTTTCTGTGCCTTCCATAGTAAGAGGTCACCAACTTTGAAAGTCATGCAAAAAGTGGGAAGGAGGAACTAAGCTCAGGACCGTGGGAGGCTCTCCTGAGCTTCCACAGCATCCACACACTGGGGCCTCCTTCCTGAGCTTCCACAGCATCCACACAGTGGGGCCTCCTGCATTGGACTCATCGAAACGAACGCTGGACTGAGAAATTGCTTTCTTCTTGAACACAACTCTGACAAGTCAGATTACCTGACTTCTTGTCCCATAGCAGGTTGAAAGTAGCCATTGAGGAAGGCAGGGAGAGAAAGCATGTGAAGCAGACTGATTCCAACAGGAAATCGCTGGGGAACCTTGCGAAGCCTCTCGCGCCCTTGATACTCGGAGTGTGAAGTAGAAGTCACAGAAGTCCTTAGCACATCTGCATGTTATGTTAGAGTATGTGATGCTCATACTGATGGTCTAGCATGATCACTTAAAGGCTATTCAGGCAGCTCCCCTGTGGTTCACTAAATCCCGTTTTGTGTGTGAGGTTCATATACAGTAGATCATTCTGTTCCTATTGGGAGAGGGTGCCAGGCTCAGACATGAGCTAGGGGCCTTTCTCTACCTTATTTTTTGGGAAAAGGTCTCACATTGAACTCAGAGTTTGTCTAGGCTGACTGGCCAATGAATGTCACAGGTCAGCCTGACTCCACCTCACCCGGAGTTGGGTTTACAGATGTGTGCAGCAGTGCTTGGTTCTTACATAATGATAGATACCTGATATCACTGTATTGCTAGACCATCTCCCTAGCCCAGGAAATCACTTCTGTAACTGATAGGCTTGTGATTCAGAGTATGAAAATGAACAGTTGGTGTTTAAATTGGTGAACTTAAGTTACCTGGAAAGTATGTTTAAACTAATTCCTGATTCCATTGATCTTGAATTATTGAGATACTTTATTTTTTTTAAATTCCTTTTCCTAATTGGACTCTAATAGTAGAAGATACGATTCCAATATATTATTAAGTGGTAAACCAAATATTGTGTTCTTAGATCAGAATTTTAAAGAAAACTTGCATTTTGAGTATTCAGGACTTGGCATCTATCTTTTCCTCTACAGGCTGATGTAATTTAACTGTAAGAACACATTGAATAGTTAGGAATATTCCTGGTTAAAGGTTCCATAATTCTTGACACTGAAAGCCTGCACACTTTATGGTCTGTCGGCATACCATCTAGATCACATCACCAGAATCCCCAAGAGTCTGAACCCCCTTGTAAAAACAGCCTTTCTAACAAGAGAGTAATTTTCATCTTTTTCCTGTTTTTGAAGATCTGCCACAAGAGGATGCTTCATAATTCAACTGTGTTTGAAATATTTAAATATGTAAACATAGACAATCTTATAGAATCCCAATCATATATGTGGTCCTGTATGTGATAATCAGATAAGATGGACTATTGTCTGAGAGACATTTATCTTTGAAGTGATAAAACATCACCTTTGGCTTCTGGTGTCTCACCCTGATAGGGGGCAACAGTAGATATATGTGTAGTAATGTTATTTTTACTCTAGATGGCTTATCTAATATGGGATCATAGCCAATTTGGCATGTTCTATGCTTTTAGATTTGTGTTCTGTAAGGCATGGGGACCATGACTGACTGTAAATTACATGTTAGGATTTCTTTCACCTTTGGTTAATTTAGAATTAGAAATGTTTTACATTAACACTACTGATATCATACCTTCAAAATAGCTGTCTTAAAGAGATACTATAATTTTGGCATAGTTCTCCAAATTAGTTGGAGAAGCTTTTAATATTCATGCTGTTAAACACAAATGCTGGCATGTTGATCAATATTTTGCTTGTATTTAATAGGTTATTAAAGAAAGCGGACCACCACATATGAAGAGTTTTGTTACGCGGGTGTCAGTGGGAGAATTTTCTGCAGAGGGAGAGGGAAATAGCAAAAAACTCTCCAAGAAGCGTGCAGCGACCACTGTCTTACAGGAGCTTAAAAAACTCCCACCTCTTCCTGTGGTAGAGAAGCCAAAACTATTTTTTAAAAAACGCCCGAAAACAATAGTGAAGGTAAGCACATACTTGTGACTCTGCGTTTATTTTACTTAATTACTGTAGTGATGAACCGCAGCATGGTATGCTTGGTCACTATAGATCACATATGTGATTGTCTTCCTATAAGATCATAATAGAGCAGAAAAGCTGTATAACATTTTAATATACTTGTTTATGTTTACATATATTTATATAATGTAAATATTGCAAACACCACTGAGTTGGAGTTGCCTTGAGTTTCTAGGGAGTAATCTGCTGCAAAGCTTTGTAACCTAGATCAGTTGTTACACCACACAGCCTAAGTGTGTAGCAAACTATATGTATCATCTAGGTTTGTGTCAGCACACATGTATCGTGCAGTGACATTTTCTCAGAATTACTCTGTTGCTAAGTGACATGTGACTATAGTATACTGGCTGTAGGCTGCTAACACAAGTTTCTTACGGTAGATACCTCCTCTCCTTTCTGTCTCCCTCTGTCTCTTCCCCCTTTTATCTCCCTAACTGATTTTCTTCTGTTTCCTGTTCTAAATCAAGATGCAGATCATGTGATGATAAATCAATAATAATTTTATTTCTTTGTTTATTTGTGCTTCTAAGCATGCATTTGTGTCTCCTGAGTATAATTTATATCATGGCCATGTAAAGTAGATGTTATTATCCCTCATTTTATTTATTTATTTTAATTTTTATTTTTTTATACTTTATTTACATTTCCAATGTTTCCCCCTTTCCAGGTCTCCTCTTTGGAAACCCCCTATCCCCTCCCCCCTCCCCCGCCTTTATGGGAGTATTCCCCCTCCCACCCACTCGCCCACCCACTGCTGTCTTCCACCTTGACATTCCCCTTTACTGGGGCCTCTAACACCCGCAGGCCCAAGGGCCTCTCCTCCCCCTGATGGCCAACAAGGCCCTCCTCTGCCACATATGTGGTCCGAACCATGGGTCCCTCCATGTGTATTCTTTGGTTGGTGGTCCAGCCTCCAGGAGCACCGGGGGTCAGGCTAGTTGACACTGTTGCTTCCTCCATGGGGCTGCAACCTCCCTCAGCTCCTTCAGTCCCTCCTCCAACTCCTCCATCTGGGACCCCACAATCACTTCAACAGTTGCTGTGAATTGAATCATGGGTGTTCCGAACTTTTGGGCTAATATCCGCTTATCCATGAGTACACACCATGTTTGTTGTTTTGTGACTAAGTTACCTCACTCAGGATGAAATTTTCAAATTCCATCCATTTGCCTGCGAATTTCATGAACTCATTGTTTTTAATACCTGAGTAGTACTCCATTGTGTAAATGTACCACATTTTCTGTATCCATTCCTCTGATGAGGGACATCTGGGTTGTTTCCAGCTTCTGGCTATTATAAATATGGCTGCTATGAACATAGTGGAGCATGTGTCTTTATTACAGGTTGGAGCATCTTCTGGGTATATGCCCAGGAGAGGTATAGCTGGGTCCTCAGGTAGTATTATGTCCATTTTTCTGAGGGTCTGCCAAATAATACTGGTCTAAAAAAAAGAAAAAATGTAGTGATAAAAATGACTTCTAATGACGTTCTGTTATACTCATAGATCATTGCCTTTTTCATCAGAGAAGCTTCCTCCTGCAGATGGGAACAAATGCAAAGACCCACAGCTAGACATTATGAAAAGAGTGGGAGACCTTGGAACACTCAGCCTTAAATGGGAGGTCCCCATCCAATCCCTCCCCTCAGAGCTCAGGGAACCCCAGGGAAGAGGAAGTGGAAAGAGTGTAAGAGCCAGAGGGGATAGAGGACACCAGGAGAACAAGGACCTCTGAACGAAGTGAGCAAAGCTCAGTGAACTCACAAAGACTGAAGCAGCATGCACAGAGCCTGCATGGGTCTTCACCAGGACCTCTGCTTATACATTATGACTTCCAGCTTAGTGTTTATATAGGATTCCTGAGTGTGTGAACTCGTGGTTCTCTGATTCTTATGCCTTCACTTGGGGTTTTTCCTTCTGTTAGCTTGTCTTGTCCAATTTTCACTGTGATAGGTTTTGTTTTATTTTACTGTGTTTTGTTATATTATTAAAAAGTGAATGAATAAAAAAATTTTCATTTGTTGACTTGTTTTAGTAGTAACTGTTTGACACTAAACGAAGAAAGTGGTTTGTCCTGATTCTCCTGGACACTCCAGGTTAATGCAAACTCCTTCACAAAGTATGAGATATTATGATGCTATTTTTTTAAACATAGATCTTAGTCAAGAATGTGGGATGAAAAAAAAGAAAGTAATACTCCAGAGTAAAGATTATTTACCGTTGAAGGCAGAACATATGTAACAATGGTGTAATGTCCAATTATGCTGAAAATAATGACAAATACTCTATTCTCCAACTAAGACGGAGACCAGAACAGGGTTGACTGTGCTCCAGATAAGTAGTGCAGGCTGTGTAGGCCTTAAGGATTTGCAGCTCATTTGTCTCTCATTTATATCTCTTTGTGTTCTTTCTTCTAAAGTCTAGAATATATATTATCAACTTCTGTACCCTTGGGAAATATTAGCCCATTTGAGGCATCGCACAACAAGGAAGTCATCTTAGAGGTAGTATTTATGATATCTAAGTTCCCTGAACTTGCCCCAAGCTCACATTTACATTATGCTCATGTTATGTCATTAAAAGGATCCTGTCAGGTGCTAAAGGCATCTCCTCTTCCCATGGAATATTTCATAATGGTCCAATGTCCAGTTTCCCACAAGTGAAGCTAATAACGTTCCAACAACTCTACAGTATGAGGCTGTCAAACTGAAAGGCACAATATGTGCATGACAACAGCAGCACCCTCCACACACCGACTGGGAACTCATGGTCTGTCTCAGCAGAGAAACAGATTTTTAAAGATTTCCCAAAGCAATATGTGGGAGAATTAAATTGTGATAGAGAGAAATCCTTTTTAAGACAGGTGAAAATTGAACTGGTTCATAAACCAGCAGTCAGAGAATTTCTGCACTGCAACTATCCTACTGGAGGTCAACAGGCCAAGTTGTTCTAAGTGGCTGATTGTTTTTTTCTTGGTATCTATCTATCTATCTATCTATCTATCTATCTATCTATCTATCTATCTCTATATATCTATATATCTATATCATCAGTATGTATATCTATATCTATATCATCTGTATCTATATCTATCTCTGTGTGTGATATGTATATATGACATATATGAAATATATGTGATATCACACACATACACACACACACACACACACACACACACACACACACACACATATTACATATATATATATATCATTACCAGGACACCATGGTTGACATTGGAGGCCTAAAATGTCCCCAGATGAAACTGGGAATATAGAGTAAATCACCTTTATAATGATTCTGTGCTATCTGAGACCCAGGTTTAGTTTTAGAGGCGGCTCCTAGTATTTAATCTTAGAGAGTTGCATACCCCCTGGATCTCTATGCCAGTGACATCAAAACACTCTTTTTCCTTATCCACTTGCTCCAGGATGTGTCACTTCAAAGATGCCCAAAAACACCCCAAGGCAAGGAATTTAATACAAGATTATTAATCACATTTATTATGCTTATAGAGTGGTCTACTTTTTAGGCAAACATCAAATGAAAAGAGAAGCAATCGTAAGACACAGACACACCAGAAACTGAATACCAAGCACTGTCGTTCAGTGATGCATGACACACATTAAACTCACTGCCTGCTCCAGGAAGCATTCATCATGAAAAGCTATTGCACTTATGATATGATAATTTTCAAAAATGGGCATAAACTAAATACAGAAATGTAAGTCTCTGTTATGAACTTTGAAATCCGTACCTTGTGAATTAGTACAATTCCCTTATTAAGGGAAATAAATTGTTTCAAAATGTACAGTTAGAACACTATGCTCATTTTAACTCTGATACTAAAATAAATATGATCTTAGTATTTGACTATTTCTGTTTTATTCTGTATTTTAATGACAAACAATTGCAAAGCATAAAATATTGAAGAAAATTGTAGTGGCTTTCTAGGGGTCTGCTACCATAGCTCAATAATTCCCATCAAGTTTGCCATATCTCTGTCTCCAACCACTCTTCCAGATGTAAATAATTTTAAACTGACAACCTGCATCCTATCATTCAGCCATAAATATTTCAGTATATCTCATTCTGATAAAAATTTATTAAAATCATAACTACAATATTGTCAATATACCTATAGATCAATGTCTGAAAAGGCACCAGTTAAATACTGATGGCTGGTTATTGCACCATAAGAAGATTGGCGAATCCTTCTTTGCAATACAAAACAACAAAAGATAGAAAATGGAACCCAATTGATAACAGCAATTTCAGTCTGTGGAACTCAACCATGCAGACAAAACACCAGAGAAGCATCCTTTATTTAAAACATGCCAGAGCTTTAGATCAGAACAGCAGGTGTCTGAGTTTCTGCCTGGGGCTGCTCTGCCCTCTCCCCCCAAGATCAGTGTCAGAGCTGTAGATTTCCTGCATGGGTCTGATCACAAAAAACCCAGCAGTTTTGATGGCAGGGGGAGGACAGCCAGGTTTGAAGCTACATGTACAAATTCAGTAGCAAATGAAAGGCAAACCTTACAGCCTTTCAAGGTCCTGGTAAACCTGGAAAATGACACATGGGAAGAGATTGCAACTGTCCTGCCAGGGATGAGGATATCCTAAAGCGATGCTTGTGACCTTCTATCTGCCTACTCAATCATTAAAACAACAAACCTCAAGCACTCAACATTGCTCCAAAAGTCCCTTGATGAGGAAAGGAAAGGGGTGGGCCCTGGTGTCCTCCAGAGGGGGAACTTGTCTCCCTGAAAAGAGATTTTATACTGTTCGGACAGCTTGTCAGACAACTATGTTTGAGAGGCCAAAGCCCCAGACAGTGACTATTGGCAAGACCATACTTTGACATGACTGCTTAGCTGTGTAACCTCTCCTCTGTTATCTAAACCGAGGTCTCATGTCAGCATGCTAACAACTGAAGTGGGAGGTAGCTAGAACTCTTTTCTCACTCCAATGTAGCCACACTGAGTAAACCTTTCTTCTGCTTTTCATCATTATATGTTTTATTTAATTGGCTAGTGAGGGACATGTGGGACAGCCTAGCTTGTTGGGAGTGCCAGGGCCCTGGCCTCACCTTAAAAATTCTTGTAAGAAAATGATATCCTCACAGATCTCTGGAAGACTGGAAAACCATGCATTGATGTACAGAAAGTCCTAGCAGACCAAGGAAAAGTAAAAGCCATCTGTGAACTGAGGAAAAGTTGAACTAACTCTCTAGACTCTACATAGATTTACTTAGAAGGATTATAAGGCTAAATGTTACAAGCTCTACCCAAGCCGACTACTGAGCTATACAAACAAAAAAGCAGATCACAGGAAGCCAGTCTTAACAAATACAAATATGATTTTTTTATATAAATTAGTGATGACATTTGTAAGTAAACATTACAATTTGAAACATTAAATCTGGACAAATTATAAATGAAATAAAAGAAAGAGAAACAAAATAAGGAAGTATAAACTATCATAAAATAAACATAAAATCCATGTTTACTAAACTATATTAAGTACAAATTTCCAGGTTTTAAACAAATACTTTCAGGTACTCAGAGAAGCAAGGGATAGAGAGGTCGATCAAAACCAACTCTTTCTTACCCAGAACTTGGATGGAGCAACACTCTATAAAGAAGCCACTATAAGTATGTTGATAAAACTAAAGGAAGCCATGAGGACAGCGGCTGAGCAATCCCTAAATCCCAGTAAATATTATGAAAAAGAATGATAGTACAAACTACACAGAAACTTTTGAGCTGACGAGGGTAATAATCTCTGAACAATTTTCAATGAAGTTTCAGAAGTAGTTTTGACACTTAAGAATCAAAAAAGAAGAAATAAAATCTCATATGTTTACAATTCAAAAAACACAGGGAACTAAAACAAAACAAAACAAAGCAAGCCATAAAACAATAAATAGTAAAGCCTGTGGGGAATCATCAAATATACCAAGATACTTATAGTTGACATCCTTGAGTGAGAGACAGTGGTGGGACATGATGCCAAAGCATCCTAGATTTGATGGGGTAAAAAGTGTGTGTGTGCAAGCATGTGCGTGTATGTGTTTGTATGTGTGTGTGCATGTGCATGTGTTTGTGTGTGTTTGTTTGTGTGTGTGTGTGTGCCCATGTACATGCACACGTGTGTTCATGTTTGTGGGTGTGCATGTGCTGATATGTGTGTCTGTGTGTGTGTGTATGCATGTGTCTGTGCGCATACATGTGTGGGTGCATGGCATGTGTGTGTGTGTGTGTGTGTGTGTGTGTGTGCACGTGCTTGTGCACATGCACGCGCATATGCCCACACGCATATGGAGCAATGTATTTCAAACTGAACAACTTCCAACTAGGAGAAATAGGGATTTGTACTATTGTTAATCATAGTTTATCTTCTTAAAGCCAAAGATGAAGTTGACAACAGTTGAAACAGACAACTTCATTCGGATTAGAGTTGGTCAATCTAAAAGTGAAATGTTCCACATAATATATTTGACTATTCAGTGGGATAGTTCTTAGAAAAGAGGCAGGAAGGGAGACATAACAGATTCTGAGGATTTTCAAAAAATCATCAGATCCTACTACTATACTCAACAAAACTGCAAAATTTGGATGTAATGGACAATTTTCTAGACAGATACCAAATACCAAAGTTAAGTCAGGATCAGATAAACCATCTAAACAGTCCCATAATGCCTAAAGAAATAGAGGCAGTCATTAAAAGTCTCCCAACCAAAAAAAGTCCAGGTCCA
>JAPYYD010002245.1:0-11321 GCA_028551405.1 Uromys caudimaculatus | reverse complement strand
TGAACCCTGTCTGGCTTTAACTTATGAAGACCCTGGGAGTTGCCCCAATCTCTTTGAGTACATATGTGCATCAGTCCTGTTGTGTCTTGAAGGTACTATTTTTTTGGAATCATCCATCCCCTCTAGCTCTTTCAGTCTTTTGACTTCCTCTTCTACATCGCTGCCAGAACCTGGAAGAAAGGGATTTGAAGAAGACTCCTATTTAGAACTGAGTGCTACAACGTCTTTCACTTTATGGACACTGAACAATTGTGTGTCTCTGTGTTAGTTCCCATCTACTGAAAAAGGAAGCTTCTCTGACTATGGCTGAATGAGACACTGACATGGGAACAGCAGAATGTTATTAGGACTCATTTTATTGTTGTGTTCCTTTAGCAGAACAATAGTATTTGGCTTACCCCTGGGCCCATAGCCTATCCAGTCTCAGTTTCGTGGCCACCTGACCTGTGTTGAATGTGAGTTCCATCTCATGAAGTGGGCCTTAAATCCAAGTAGGAGTTGTTGGTTACTGCCATAATGTTTGTACCACTATTGCACCAGTCTATCTTGAAGGCTTGTCACTATTATAGGTTGTAGGGTTTGTAGCTGGGTTGATGGCTACCTTTCTCATCTGGTAAAATGCAAGGTACCTCCTAGTACTTTGAACACTACTTAGTAGGGGTAAGACGTACTCTCCAATTCAATTTGTCCATGTTCAATGAGGTATACAAGTGCCGTCTTCAGAAATATTGTCTTACTATCATTTTGTGGGAAGTAACCAATAGACTAGGCAATAGCCTAAAATGTTTGTGAGTTTCTATTAAGTTCTTTTGGCCAGTGACTCTACTAGATGTAATCCATTCCTGATATTGGAAGTGTCACTTGGTGGCAAAGATGCCTAGCTGAAGCATTCTCTCCCCTTATATTTGGTAACTCCATTAGTTTTATTTTATATATTATGTATTTTAAGAAGCTTCTACACTAGTAGCTTTTCATTTGGCCCCTTAAATGGCCCTTAGTGTTAATGGTCCATCCCCATATTTCATCCCTCACCTTTCTCTTCCATCCTCCTCCCCAATTATTTCTTCCATTCCAGTATCATCCATAGCTATATAATCTATGTCCATTACCTTATGACACCCTCTCTATCTCATATCCCTACGCAATATCTAACCTCTGCGCTTATTTGGATTGTAGCACAGATATCAAAAACTTAAAACCTAACATCTACATATAAAATAAAAACATGCACATTTTTTTCTTTTGCTGTGTGGGTTATTTTGCTCAAGATGATATTTTCTAGCTCTATTCATTTACCTACAAATATCATAGTTGTGTTTTTCACAGCTGAATATTATCCCATTCTGTCAGTTTATCACATTTTTATTATCCATTCATCAGTTGATGGATATCTAAGTAATTCATAATTTCTGACTATTATAAGTAGAGCAGCAATGAAAATGGATGAGCAAGAATATCTGCAGAATTCTTTTTTCAGTCAAGGCTATATGGGTTATTGTGCTCTCCTACTAGAACCTCTAAACAAGTTCTGAAGACATTACTTTTTATTGGCAACCTATGGCTTCATGGAGAAGCACCATTATCTCCTGTATAGGGTAACTTCAATTAAAATGATTTAAATGAAAAAAAATATAGGTGCTGTACTGGCTAGTTTTGTGTGTCAGCTTAACACAAGCTGAAGTTATCACAGAGAAAGGAATTTCAGTTGAGAAAATGCCTCCATGAGATTCAGTGGTAAGGCATTTTCTCAATTAGTGATCAAGGGGGGAGGGCCCCTTTTGAGTGGTACCATCTGTTGGCTGGTAGTCTTGGGTTCTATAAGAAATCAAGCTGTGCAAGCCAGGAGAAGGAAGCAAGCCAGTAAGGAACACCCCTCCATGGCCTCTGCTTCAGCTCCTGCTCCTTGACCTGCCTGAGTTCCAGTCCTGACTTCCTTTGGTGATGAACAGCAATTTGGAAGTGTAAGCTCAATAAACCCTTTCCTCCCCAACTTGCATCTTGGTCATGGTGTTTGTGCAGGAATAGAAACTCTGACTAAGACAGGTGCCTTGTAACATAGTAGGTTTCCAAATGGCTTTTTCAGATATCCATAGTATTGGTTTTTCTTCCTTCTACCCACCCCTCTGCTCTACCTTTCCACCTCTTCCATCCCTCTTCTCACCTAAACTTCTCTCCCCACTAATTGCCTTTTCCTCTTCATATCACCTGTGTTGTACTTTCCCCCTCCCTTAATATCTTTCTTGTCCCTTCCCACCAGTAGTCTTCTGCTAGTAGAAATCTTGAAAGGGAACTTGTTTTTGTTTTTGTTTGGTTGGTTTTGGTTTTTTAAAGACTGGCTCTCAATATGTAATCCTTGCTGTCCTGGAATGCACTATGTTGAACAGGCTGGTCTGGAGCTCAGAGAGATCTGCCTGCCTCTGCTCCCTAGCATTGGCATTAAAGGCATATACCACCATGCTTGGCTTAATTTTTTTTTTATTCATGTATATACAATATCTTCTCAGCTCCTATTTATGATCAGATCATGAAACTTCTGACATTGCAGTCACAAGACACACTCAAGTTTTACTCTGAGTTCTATAAATATACAGATTATTTATCAAGCTTGAAATTTGTGGCCTTGCAGTAGGTAGCTATTTGTTTTGAGATGAACAACATCAAAAGTAAAGTTCCTATATTCACTAAGTTATAATAAAATGCACAAACCCAATCCAATTCATAAAATGAAATTCTTCATTGTTTAGTGATGGTGTTTTCATGTGAGTTAAAGTATGAGTATCCTGTGAAGGCCTGTGCTATTTTCTTGGACTTAAGAATGATTGCATTCTTTGAGTAGTCCATTAACTGGCTGTTGAGTGAAGTGTAGTGGCCTTTCTCTCTCTTAGATCTGTGCTGACTTTCCCAGAAGCTAAAAGGCCAGATAGAGTCAGCTACCATGAGATTTAATAATACCCTCAGACCTACTCATAGTGTAAAACAAATGAGGTGTTCATTTATGGGATGTACTTTTCAGTATTTTCAGCCTAAGGTTGGTCTAAGTAACTCAAAGTGCAGAAAAGTAAAACTGCAGCTAATGGGGCCTTTGTGTTTGCATTCATTATTTGCCCAATAAATAAGTATGAACATCGGTTTAACCTAAAAAAGGCAATCATGTATTTTAACCAGTTGTAAAACATTTCCTGAAATGAAGGCTGACATGACCTTAACCCCAACACTTGGTTATAGACCTCAACAAGTAACATGGTTTGAAAGATGTATTTGGTGGCCACATTATGGGTTGTTTAATTTTAAACAGTAGCACATGTAAAGGCAATGATTCAGAAAGAAGGAAATGTGCAGTGATGAAATTCCATGCATGAGTTTAAGTGCTCAGTATTCAACTGAGAAGACCAGAGATGATTTCTCCCCCAGTCTATTTACAAAACCTAATTATCTACAAAGGCCAGTTCATGGCTATAGCCCCAACCTCAGGACCAGAGGCAGGAGGGTATGAGTTTGAGAACTTCTTCAACAACAAAATGATATTCGGTGTCAAAAAAATCTGAGGAAAATTGGATAAATAATAGTTTGTTTGTTTCTGAGCTTATAATACCACAAAAGATAACAGATAAACTTGTCTAAAGATACATATGTAGCAGAT
Organism: Uromys caudimaculatus; assembly: GCA_028551405.1. Taxonomy (NCBI): domain Eukaryota; kingdom Metazoa; phylum Chordata; class Mammalia; order Rodentia; family Muridae; genus Uromys; species Uromys caudimaculatus. Next base: position 7,681 of record JAPYYD010002245.1, on the reverse strand, counting down.
GGGCAGCTTAGTCTTCATGTGGGTCTTGAACAACTAGAGTAGGGGCTATCACAAAAACTGCTGCCTGTCCGTGGAATATATTTGTCTAACTGGGCTGCCTTGTCTGGCCTCAGTGGAAGAGGAAGCATTTAGCCTTGCAGAGAGCTGAAGTGCTAGGGTGGCAGGGATACCCCAGAAGGTCCCCACCTGATCAAAGGAGAATGGAGAAGGGGATAGGGGAATGATTGTGAGAGGGATGACCGACCAGGATAAGGGCAGTGAGCAGATCTAAAGTGAATAAGTAAAAGATAAAATTAAATTTTAAAAAAAGGTACAAATCTTTTAAATGGTTTATAAATACTTTATGGCTCATAGAAGTACCATCACGTTATGTGGTATTACTTCATTTAAACTACACGTGTATATATTGAAATTTTCAGTGACTACATTCATGGGAAGAAAACTTTCAGAACGGCATCTGTGTGAGTTCACTTTTCTACATTAGTGGTTCTGATGAAGCATCTGAGAAGGTTAAAGGTTAACTTGTCTTGACAGTTATATACCTCTAAGGATGTGTAAGTCTATAGTACATGAGAATATCAGCCAAAGACTGTCCTCTATTTGGCATATGGAGCTCAGTAGCAAATCATGTCAGTTCTACAAATAAGTAGATCCAGGATTGCTGGGTCCTGTAACTCACAACTCAAAGCAAATCTTTTTCAGTGTACTGTTGTTTAGTTCTCAAATGATTGTAAATTTTTATATTTAGTATCAGGGGCCAACAGAAAATGAACAAACCCAGAATACATGAAAAACTAAACTCACTCCACCCTCGGGAATTAGAAAAGAGAAACACAGAAAATATAAATAGATTCACAGAGCATCTAGATAAATGCAGCTGTTTGTAGGACTGCCAGATGCTGGGCCTACAGTGTTCAAACAATGGAAAGGCATGATACACTATATAATATGAACAATGAACACGTATAGAACAGTAACTTGTGAAAGAATGATCATAACTGAAATTTAAGTACTCTGATGGGAAATTTCGTGAGTTAGAAGAATGAAATACAATTCTGAAATTGTTAGAAAGCTAAAGAGTAGAAAAGAATAGACGTAAAGGTAACAGAATGTATGTGCATACAAACAGAACACACATATATTTATGTATGTGTGTATTTATGAATATATGCATGTGTACGTGTATATGTACATATATAGAGTATATATATACACACATATATATGTGATATATATAAATATATATATCAGAAAGAAAATAAGACATAAGCAACAATAAAAGTAGAGAAAATTTAGAAATTCATAAAAGACTTAAAATCAAAAATCCAAGAATACCTGTGAATTCCAGTGAGGATAAATAAAAAAGCAATTTAAAAAATTTAAATGCACCAAGGTAATCAGCGGAAAACCAGACCAAAAGGAAAATCTCAAGCACCTGCAGCAAAAACATCCATTTCCTCCCAAGGTGCAATCCTCTGATTGAAAGTCACTATCTACAGAATACCTCAAATCCAGATGGCAACAAAGTAGGCTCAATGCATGCTATTTGGTCTTCATGCCTTGGAAGACCCGTGCTTTGAAATGGCTTCTTGAAAAACTGGCTGGCTGGGCCTGGCCATGCCGCCCTATACAATACTCAGAGCACACACTGGGATGGACTCATCCTTGACCTTGTCCAAGTACTGCTCTTGTGACTGATAGCAGCAAGACTTTCAATCACTCAATTTTGCTTATTTCCCTTGGAATACTTACTAGTCTCCTAGCCACACATTGGTTCAACCAAATGTCATACTGAGCTCTGGATCTGCGTTCATGCTTCCAGCTCAGAGTCCTGGCCTAAACTTCACACTAGGGCTCTCTGGCTACTAAATATTCTTTGATCATTGACATGAATTTGTCAAGAAAAGTACTGGCACAATGGTGTTCGTTGACTTTTACTCATGTCAATCGCAAGAAGTTTCAGAGATCCATGTTATTGACTGTCCATCTCCAAATGAAAAGGGATCAGAACAGGTGTCTGCCTCTGAACCCACTGTTACTAGCCCTCAGGGCACATGCTTACCTCATTCTGCATTTTTTGTCAGTGGCTTAATTACTACTGATGGTGTCTTACTTACTTTTTTATTACTGTATGAGACATCATAACCAAATAAATTTATAGAAGGAAGCATTTGTCTTGCTTACATTTTCGAAGGGTTAGTCAATAACTGACATGGCAAGAAACATGGTGGCAAGTTTGTAGGCCTGGTGCTGGAGCAGTAGCTAAGAGCTTAAACCTTGATCCACAGGCAGCAGTCAGAGAGAAGATGAAACTGGACCTGGGAAGGCTTTTGAAACCTCAAAACCCACCATCAGTGACATACTTCCTTCAACAAGATCACACCTACTAATCCTTCCAAAAGAGGCTAACAACTAGGTACCAAACTTTCAAATACATGAGTCCATGGGTGCCCTTCTCATTCAAACTATTATAAAAGCTCAGTAGTTCTTCCCATAAGAGTCCTCTTCAGACTCTAATTGAGGAATGTCTTTGTGTTCTCTAGCCTGTCTCCAACAATATGGTTGAGGGATAGTATTCATTATGTAAATGGCTTGGTTCCTTGTTCTTGGTCTTTTCACTGATGCATTGTAGGAAATCAAGAGTTTGGTCCACATCAAAACAGCCAAATAGCTAAGACACATTTAGACAAGAGAAGCAAGTATGATACTGATAGCAAAACAGAATTGAAGAGGACTTCAAAAGACACATGATTGTATTCATACAAACCTAATGTAAAGTCAACATTCAAAAGCAACAAATGTATGAATTATTTGGTAAATAATAGTGAGATATTATTTTTCATGTGAAATAGAAACTAATCAGTTTTCAATTGATGAAAATTTGAAGCGTGCAGAAAATAAACATGTAACAGAATAACTCTATGCTCATGAAATTGAGTTCATAGTCACAATACCTGCTTATTCATCTGTCACTTTGGAGCAATTCTAAATGCACACCAGAATAATAAGGCATGATAAGTACCTTGGATGGGTGACACTTTAAAGGTCTATACAATGTTTTGTTAAGATGCCCATTATTGAGAATTTCTAAATACTGATAATGGGAAAGTTTGCAAAGATAATGGTGTGCATATATTATGCCCAAAAAGTTCTGCTATTAGACATCTGTAAAAGGGAATCTTTTAGTTTTTTTCTTCCAAGAACACATTTTTACAGAATCAAAATATCCATTTCTAGAACAGCAGAAAAATAACATGATTTTATTTAGTGACTGTTATATGCATATAGATATTTGGTATGTTGTGGCAGGATTTTCCCTGTCCAATCTATTTAAATACTAGTGCAGCAGGAGGCCTGTGACTTGACAGGGAAAAGGGAGTCAGATCTAAGAGTTGCACAAAGAGTGATGGAGGAGAGAGGAAGAAGAAAGCAGGATGGAAGACTGGAGGACGGACAGGAAGTAGATCCTGATCCCACGTGGTTTTAAATAGCCACAGGTAGTTATGAATATCATATAGGGATAGAATAATTGGGATGACTTGTCTAATCTAGGTGGGCAGATTGTATCATCAATTGGCTCTGAGTTTATTGTGTGGACATCCTGAGAATTGATAATTCATTGATATATAAATCTGACTGTTTAATTATAAGCTTCTTGAGTTTTGTTTTACTGAGTTGCTGGAATGTGGGACCACCATCCACAGGGGGTTTATGGCTGAGAAGGAACTAGCAGCTTTTGAGGCAAGCAAACTGGACTGGGAAGACTGTGATTGGTCACTGCATGGGGCTAGCCATGTAGGCAGCAGAGTTGGCGAGCAAAGAGTAGCTAGATCAAGCTCGGAAACGTGCTGTACTCTTTTTTAATAGTTCCTGCAACAATATGTAATGATTTTTTTAAGTGTTAAGATTTAATTAAGTCACATGTTTAGAATATTCATGTACCCTCCATGTACACTCTATCTATGTGACCAAGAATGCAGGAGAATCATGCTGTGTCTGCTGAGAGTTCTTTGAAACACTATCACACAGCAGCAGTGAGCATCCCTGGAGTCCTGATCTTGACTTCTAAATACCATTTTATAATGAAACAAACCAAGATACCCTGGAGAAATAGTTGGTTCTAGGACTGGAGCAGTGAAGTACAGGAATATCCTAAAGCATCTTGTAGTTCTAAGAAGTGAGAAGTACCTTTAAGCCTAAAGAATGAAGCATGGGAAAGCTTCAGGAGCCAGTGGGAACAGTTCTAAATGGCTAAACAGTTGGAACAACAAACAAAAAAACATTGAATTTTGTACCAAGTAATATATTTAAGAACACACAACACTAAATGGTTATGCACCTGAGCAATACATGAGAGATACAATTTTTCTTATAGTGAAATTCAACATTTTAGTTGGCAGATACTAATTGCTGGAACTTGCAGCAGTCCCACCTCAGTTTACCTGCCCAGTCATTGGCCATTGTCTCTTTATTGATTGATCAAAACCCAATTGGGGACAAGGACCTTCAATGTTTGGACATGCAGATTCCTGATTTTGGGGGGGGGATTAATTAAAAAATTTAGAGCCAATCCCCAATGTTAAGGTATCACAGATGCCACATAATAGAGGAAAACAAAACCTTTTGCACTGAGATCTTGGGCAGGATTTTGGAACAGACAATGAATGCTGGGGTAACCCAGGAACAAGTGGCATTGAGAAACAGGGATTTCCAAGAACAGCATACTGATTTTACTGATGAACTATGGCCATATACAATAAGCAACAAAAGAAAGATAAAGGCAATTTGGGGACTCTGCATACAATCTTTGAAACTTTACTAGGAATTGGTAGTTATTCTAAAGTAAGTATCTATTTAAAATTATATGTTACCATGACACATCCTTCAGAGGAGCCAGAACTTGGGTAACTGGCCATTCCAAATGCTGGTGAGAATGTGAAAAAGAAGTAACCCCTGCTATGATTATTCACAGTGAAGAAGGTTGATCTACTTGAAGACTGCTTGGCACTTCCTTAAAAAACTAAACACACTGTTAAAAGACCCCCAAATTAAGCCCTTTCATGATTATAATAAAATTGAAGACTATCTTACAAAAAGGTGAACACAGCTGTTTATAGTTTCTGTGTTCATAAAGGCTAAATCTATGAAGTAACATGTCGACATTCCTAGGTGAAGGGATAAAACGCCATGGTAGAGTCAAACAGTGAAAATTTACTCAGCAATAAGAAAATGAGCAATGAAGCCTTAAGAAGATAGAGCAAAAATGTGAACATGCATCACTCCATGGAAGAAGCCAAACCCCAAGGGGACATTCCTTAATTCCAATCATATAGCATTCTGGAGACAGCAGGCAGAGCAGAGGTCAGCAGTCAGCATGCTTGGGGTTGGGAGAAAGGAATGTTCATTGGACTGAAATTGGCCTGCAAGTTATAGTAGGTTCATGTCATTGCAAACTTGTCCAACTCATGCCTATTCATTAGTACTGGCCATTGCCACTCTGTACCACTCCTTACTCCCCTCATCTTGACTCTCAGAGACCATATGTCTAAACTCCCATTTAGGATTATCAAATGAAGCTTATTTGTATGTGGCAACATTGAAAAATCTGAACGAAATATTTACATCCAAAACTTTCTAGTTTGGGTATGGCATCATAAGCCTGGAAATCTCTGGACAAGAAATAATTTTACCTTGTGATGTTTGCTTGACCATGACCTAACATAAAACACTAAGCATTACATTTCTTTCTACTTGATATAGTATCATCAGGTAGCATCTTCATATGTATGTTTATTTAGCATATGGGAATGTAATTGAGGAAGCAAACAGAAGCTTCAAGCATTGTATTAGACATCTAGAATTTTAAAAGTTTAGTTCTTGTTCTCATAGCACACAAAAAAATCAAATGTCAAAATGGTGAAACACCATGGACACTCTACCCTGCCCTGCTGAGGGCTGGGCAGATGCAGGAGGATGATACCTACTTACCAAACTGATCTTTGCTTGACCACTGTCCAACATTCTGTAAACTAGAATGCAGATGGCATAATGTCTTATAATTTTAAATACTGCTTGCTGGGCAACATAGCAGAACTCTTACAGTTGTGAGAGAAGGCTACAGTATAGTTCACAAAGGACTACAAGGGATCAACTCACTGGAGCTGGAAGGACACATGGATGAAAGTTATGGAGTTTGTAGGACGCCTGTTGGACCTAGCAAATTGTACAGTTGTCAGGTACTGCCAAGAATGCTTGGCACTTGGCCAAAGAGCATCTGAGACTGATTGGGAGTGTGCCAGAACCTTGGTTTAGATTTGCACTGTAGCTTGAGACAGGAAATTGCTTGGACTCTTTCCACAACCTCATAACCAAGTCCAGAAAGGATTAGTGGTTGTAAATCAGTCTATTCACATACACACACACACACACACACACACACACACACACACACACCTCCAAGCATGAGAGAAAACATGCAGTACTTGTCTTTTTTTAATCAGGCTAACTTCAGTTATTATGGCAACCTCCGTTTCCATCACTTTCTTCCTGAAAATAATATTTCATTTTCTTAAGTCTCTTCTCTCTCCACATCTTTTCCATAACTCACTGTATTTTGTTTTCTGGATGCTCACCACTCAGTCTTGGGTGAGATAGAGTCTCAGTGTGGTTTGAATTTGTGATTTGTTGATAATTGCAGGTGGTGAATTGTTTTTCATATATTTGTCAGCTATTAGTCAGCTTTTTACAACTTTATGCTCAAATCATTTTCTCATTGACCGATGATTTTGGATTTCTGCTGATCAACTTTTTCTGGGCTCTAAATATTAATTCTGCATCAAATGCTTGTTCATACGCACATTATGAAAGCTTCACACTGCTACTTGTTGCTGAACTCCATTTCCAAATGAAAGATTTGAATCTCGGGGAAACTCAGCTTGGGCCACAGGGCTCCATAGCAAATTAGCGCTGGGACAAATATCCCTCTCAGGAGCTCGGAAAAGCCGGGAGAGGGCCGAAGACATGCCCCACAGCTCACCAGGAACTGCCCTGAACCCGTGAGACACAGGGACTGAGGTAGGCAGGCTTAGAAACCCCCCTGGATCCCAACGGCGGGCAGCTGAGGCAGGAAACTTTTGCCTGGGACACTAGGATTCCATACTCAAGCAGCTCTGGGAGAAAATTTCTCTCCCAGGAGCGCGGAAAAGACCCAAGCGGGGGCAAAACGAGCCCCAGCGCTCACTGATTCTGCCTGGTTTCTGCGGGCCACAGAGATTGAGGGACAGCAACTTCCAGCAGCAGCCGGGAACCTCAGCGAGGGCCACAGGGCTCCATAGCAAATTAGCGCCAGGACAAAGATCCCTCTCAGGAGCTCGGAAAAGTCAGGAGAGGACCAAAGACACGCCCCACAGCTCACCAGGAACTGCCCCGAACCCGCGAGACACAGGGACCGAGATCAGACCTGGTGCCACAGCTCTCCAAACCCAAACACCTCTCAGAGAGAGTTGGTCTTCAAGGAGTACTGACACAGAGACCTGCAGGAGGGGCAAGCCACAACCAGACAGAGTAAGATCAGCTAACAACAGAGTCAACAAGATGGCAAAAGGCAAGGGCAAGAACATAAAGAACAGAAACCAAGAGTACGCTGCACCATCAGAACCCAGCTCTCCTACCACAGCAAGCC
>JAPYYD010002235.1:0-19534 GCA_028551405.1 Uromys caudimaculatus | reverse complement strand
AGATCCTTGGAGCCACCTTTTATCACATGTCTGCAGCTAGTTGTTTTTGAGCACCCCTTTTGTGCCCCATATCTTGCGCTGGTTCCAAGAGTACCCTGTGTGCTTCATAGTTGTTCCTCACATGGGTTGGTCTCCAAAGCCAGGGTCTGGAAGTTGTAATAAATGAGGGAAGGACTGGGAAGGGAAATCTGAAGTCACAGAGTAAGATGTGGGAAGGGTGGGCTGGGATAAATATGAAATTATTCACTTTTAAGTGTTGGTATCTTCGGTTCTGCTTGTTTAGTGAAGCGCTATTGGGTTTAAAACCTTACCTGTGGGTTATGTGGAGCCTAGGCTTGTTGGGTAGGACCCCTCGTGGCACACCAACACCCTCCTCTCTCTTCCTGGTGATTCCAACCTGATGACAGGAAAGCTCCTGAGAAGGCACAGTGGGCCAAGTTGTATGTCTCACACCTGGAGCAGACTGCATAGGCTTCCTCAACATTAATAAATTGATGCTTACAACAACAACAACAACCTAAACAATAAATGTTTGTAGAAAAATGTAGAGAAGACACCATGTTCTTCCTTTCTATGAGCAATTAAACCTTGTAGCATTTACTTGAGACCAAAGAATACCAGGAGCTCTGCCTAGGAGGTGACAGAAGATTTAAAGATACTAGTCAGACGGCTTGACCAAAATAGGAACTTTCAGGTTCAGGGAGAGATCTGGGCTCAATGGACTATGTTACAGAAAGACTGAACAAAACCACATGTAATTAACAGACCTCTCCATGCAAACAACAATATACATATTGGCACAGACATGCATATGCCACACACCTGGATAAGGTGGAGGAGGTTTACATGGGCTTGATGGTGTTTATGGTTAGATATGAGGACAACCTACCTCTGATGTTTCGTTCATCCTACCTGCTGCTGGTTGGTACAAAGTTCAACGATGTTGATGCTGGCCTCCACAAAAAGCATCGTTGTTTCCTCACACCACTGTTCCAGTGCAATCTTCTCCCTTAACAGCTGTCTGTTCTCATTCCATAATGTCTTTACTTTGTACTTCAGATAGTTAGATTCATCCAGGAGGTGGTAGTGCCTGATGCTGAAACACAAACATAAATGATGACTCCCAGGCAGCATTCATCTTCCTCCCCCTCCTCCAAATAGCATCCCTTACCCCTTCTTGGGCCCTGATACCCAGCCAGCCCCAGACTACAGTCCAGATTAGCTATGAAACATCACATAGAAGAAGGTCAAATCCAGAGGATGACCACATTCCAAAGACTCCAGGTACTTTTGAAAACCCTGACACCAACAGGGACTCATGTATATCCCAGAAGAGGACATGGGTACCTTGTATGCTTATATATCTGAGGTATTAGAAAACCACCTGTAGTTAGAGGGCAGCCTTATCTAGTAGAGCATAGGAGACCTAACAAGTACACAGTCTGTCTATGTCTCATGGAAACCAGAACTATAAATTTACTCTCAGAACCCCAGAGGCTGAAGGTTGAATGATATCTCTTCCATGATTCAACCCTTTTCTATCTAGTGGATACTGAGTTGGGCAGGACAATGATTGGAGGGGCTCTCATAACCTTCACACTTGTTCCAATTGAGTCCATGTTGTAAAAATCCTAGAGCCTTGTTTCCAGGACTCAGGCTTGCTGTTAAATGGCAGAGTATAGAACCTGAGCCCTCACTTTGGTTCAAAGACAAGGATGGGAACACACATCCTGTGCCTAGTGCTGGGGTCATAACCCCGGTAGTCACTCACCAATAGAATTGATTTTCATTAGTGAGCACGTTGCACTTGTACAAGGCCTCACTGATTTCCTGGGGCATGAGGCCGGTCATCACCTGGTGGTGTTGCATGTTGAGCATGAAGGTCTCAAAGTTCTTCCTGTGGGAGGGTAAGCCCCAAGGAGTAAATGATCCCCATATCAATGGTTTCAAGGATTATATGAATTCAAGCTGAATCGTGGACTATCCAAGCCTGAGTATACCCCATCCTTGCTTCTTAGTAATGGGACCTCTTGGTGCTTATTAAACTTACCACACTTGGCCTGGGGACAGTAGAGCCAGGGTACTAAAAGAAGAGACCTGACCTGCATTTGCTCCCTGAGGGGGCTTCAAGGAATAGAGCAGCTCTCCAAGAACTCTCCAGGAGCCTGTACTACAGGACTGGGAACAACTGAAACCTATGATCACCCTGTTCCTGTTTTTAGACAAGGAATTGTCAATCCTTGGTTCTGTTGCTACATAATTTCCCAAAGGACATAATCAGTATTTACAGGGAAAGGATTTACAACATACAAGAGGACCTTTCAATGTGCATCAAAGGTGAGCACAGTGGTCATGTGTTGTGCTGCCCACAGTCAGACTCCCTTACCTCATCACTGTCATTACCTGGAAACTGAGTCAGGCAAAGCCTCAGGACCCATCACACTACACAGATTACAGATATAAAATACAAGAAACACACACACATGCACACACAGACACACACACACATGCACACACACACACATGCACACACACACTCAAACATAAGAATGTCAAATAAATACAATGATGTGTTACTATCTCAGAGTATTATGAATAAAGTTTGAGAAAATCAGGGATGACCTACAGCTAATGCAGGCATGCTGAGAGGTAGCAGGGGGGACCAGGCCCTGCTAGCTATTGACAGGACCAATTGGACCCAAATTACACCCAGGTCAATTACTAAAATGATTGACTATTATCACACAGCAAGTAGCATTTCCCACAAACCAACACCTATCCAGGCTTCTTAAAATGTATGATGAGAGCTCACACCACACTACTACATTTATTCCCAGACTATGATTCATGCCAAGGGCTCTGTTTCACTTTAGGAGGAATCAAAAGAGCCTCTGACTCCCATCTCACTTATATCAGTACTTTAAGTTCCCTGTGTAAAATGCAATGAGAAAAATTAATTGGAACTAAGGGCAGCCTGGAGATGTAGCCTCTGTGATATGAGGAAATCTTGGTTTAACAGAGAGGACCCATGATAGTCAGCAAAGAACTGGGCATAATGATTACCTGTTATTCAAGTCCTGGTCAGTGGAATTGGCCAGGATTCCCTAGAGTTTGTCTCTCTCCTTTGTCATGTTCTCAACATTCCTTTTGAGCCTCTCCAGCCTCTTTATTCTCTGCTCCTGCTCGGTGATGGTGGATGGTTGGGATAATGCCTTCACATCAGACCCTGTAGGTTGATAAACACAAGTAAACTTGTGGAGATGATAGGAATGGCAAAGAAGAAACCATGCTCAGTCCTAACAGTAGCCTGTGGAAGAGGGAATTCTGCAGACCCAGGGAATCCCTGAAAGAGCAGAAAAGCCATCTTCAGGTTGGGTCCTCAGCTATGTCCCTGTTCCCAACCACCATCAGTAAACATATGCCTCACTCCCTACTGCAATCCGATATTTCTGTGCATGAGCTGGCCTAGGCAAGAAGATTTATAGGGCATTGTCAGTTCATATCTGACAATGTAGTCCGTAATGCTTAACACACAAGAATTGACCATAAACAGCAGCACCTAACATCTCCCACAAGCCAACACCTGTCCAGGCTTCTTAAAATGCATGATGAGAGCTCACACACTACTGCCCTAACCCCAGACTGTGAATCAGGCCACATCCTGTGTGTTGAATTCCAAAGAGTCAGAGACTTGATACATGAGCGGGGGAATATTCCTCTCTGTTCTTGGCATCACATACCCATGTAACCCTTAGGAATCTAATGAGTATCAAGTGCTTCAACCCTCCTTCCTGAGAGCAATACTTTGTTATTCTCACAGAGCTTCCTCCTGAAATCTTTTGCCACTCAGCAGGAAAGTAAGATCTCTCAGCAAAGCAACTGCAGGCTTCTCAGTCTTCAGAAATTCTTGACTCTGGGTGTGCCATTGAGGATTGTCAAAGCTCCAGATCATAAGCCCTACTCCCTGAAGGACAAGCCCAAGTCTACATACTCCCAGAAGCTCCCCAATCCCTACCCAAGACTCACTGTGCCTTGCCCAGGACCATTTCTTTCTTCCTGTTTTACAACCTGACAGAAGGCCAGCCTCCTTCTGCTTAGGTATGGTCTCTGCTTTTATTGTATTGTCCCTCTGAAATAGTTTGAGCAGCATAGACCACATGCCTGCTTATGAACCCAATAGGCTCTGAAGGAATATCCCACAGGCAGTTGGTGTCACCACAACACTGGTGACATCACAGAAGATTCTAGGGTTCTCCTAGATACAAGAGATTTTCCAGGGAAGTGACTACTGATGATGTCACTGAGAACTGCCATGGCCTACCTGTTAACCAGCCTGTGCCATTTGTCCAGTTTCTGAGATGCCCTTTCCTGGAGTCTCTGTTTTGACCCAGGGAATACCCCTTGGCACCTTCTTCTTCCAAAGCTAGGGATTTTTCTCTGCTTCATTGCAAGTCAATTGCTTTGGATAATGAGAGTTGATCAGGAACTTGAATTGGGTAGCTCATGTCTGTTAGTACCTAAAGCTTTAGGATCCTTGGATGAGGGAGATTCTTTTCCATGTTAAATCTACTCCTGGGATCCATTGATGTGACATACAATCCAATTCCCCAGATTGCCCTGTTCCCCAGAGGTCAAAGCATTCTCCTGAACCTTTAATTTTATGCAAGCTGCATTATATTTTCTATTGTGGACATCCCTTCAGAGAATACATTGTTTCAATATATTCAGAAATGTATTTCCGTGAAATCTGTTTTACAATCCCATTTTTTCTTTTTTCTTTTCTTTTTTTTTTTTGACTCTCTCTAGGAGGGAAAATATTTTTTTTTATTTTTTCATTTTTGATACTTTATTTACATTTCCAATGTTTCCCCTTTTCTGGGTCTCCTCTTTGGAAGCCCCCTATCCCCTCCCCATCCCTACCTCTATTGGGGAATTCCACTTCCCACCCACCCACCCATGCCCCTATTGCCACCTTGACATTCCCCTTTACTGAGGCCTCTAACACCCTCAGGCCCAAGGGCCTCTCCTTTCTCCCTGATGGCCATCGAGGTCGTCCTCTGCCTCATATGTGGTCCGAACCATGGGTCCATAGATGTGTGTTCTTTAGTTGGTGGTCCAAACTTCAGGATGAACGGGGCAGGGGGTCAGGCCCATTGGCGCTGTTGCTCCCTCCATGGGGCTGCAGACTCCCTCAACTCCTTCAGTCCTTTCTCCAACTCCTCCATCTGGAACCTCACTCTCAGTCCAGCGGTTACTGTTAAGTGAAACTTGGGCATTCTGAACTTTTGGGCTAATATCCGCTTAAAAGTGAGTACATACCATGTTCCTTCTTTTGTGACTTTTTTCAATGAAATCACCTTTCTTTGTCCTTGGCAATATCGGAAGTCAGGTACAGGGGGAATGTCAAATTGTAAAGTTTATAGCCTTCCAAAGATAAAATTCCACATTCTCCCTTTCTCGAATACAGCATGACAATGTAGGCATCTGTGAGCAAAGATGAACAGGGATGTTGGATTGCTGTTCTCTAGTCCAGCTATCACTTCTCCAATTTCTATCTTCCTGAGTTTCCAGGTCCAGGCCTGAGGGTGTTGGGGGTTGGACTTTGATACTCTATTCATCAAAAGCCTAAGACTCAAGAAGAATGACAGGGGATGGAATGGCCTCAGGTCTGGTGAAACCTCAATTTTAGTAAGTCCAAAAGTTGAGCAGGGACTCTGTTTATCATTGTCATTTGTTGCTGCTGCCTTCTTACCTTGGGTGTGCTGATTTCATGTTGAAGTGCCCCCACAACCTGTCAGGTGTCAGTGGAAAAATCATGTAAGTCCTTTCCAAATTGATTGTATTGTCTTTGGTTACCCCCTTCAGCTACACAGTATCACTATGACAAGGATCAAAGGTGTTTAGTGAGATGTTGGGGATGCCAGAAGTCCACTCTGTCTCTTAGGTTGTTGGATGAATAGCCTTCATGGAGAATCCGAGTACCTGGATAATGAGAAAGAAATAGAGTTTGGCTAACTGATGATCTCTGAGCCTGGGAAGCAATAGGGGAGGCATTCTAAAGAAATAATATAGGGATGAATCTCTCCCTGTGTTGGGTACAATAGACCCAAAGTAAGAAGGATCCCCATCCACCCTTCCCTGAACTGTACTGAGAGATTTGTAGTGTTTCCATTAATGTCCTTTCCTTTGTTTGCATGTGTCCGGTGCTCTGATGTCTGCATGCACAATGGAGGTTCCCATCTATGCATAAATCTTTCACTATTAATTGACATGTTTTGGCTAAGAATGTGCTGCTGCTGTCTGACCGAATTCTGAGGGAGTGGTAAAAATGTTGGTCCATAATCTTGAGATTTTGTGCTACTCTTTGAGCATTTTCAGACTAGTGGATAAACTTTTACCCTCCCACAGAAGGTATCATTAACAACAAGCTAGTATTCATAAACTCCCCTAGCAGACAAGATATCAGTGAAGTCAGATTTCCAGACTTGACCACAGATTTTGCCCCTCATATGTGCCCACTTCTGGGAGACATATCTCTGTTTACCCTTATTTTAGTATAAATCTGACATATTTCTTAGATATATCAGGGCAGGCTGTCAAGTCTAGTTATAACATATCTTGTTCTAAGCACCTCTGAAATTATTTTGGAACCCAGTCAGGTAGACCGATGAAGGTTAATTAATAGAAGTCAGCCAATTGCTAGCAGAGTAATCTTTTCCTCTGGTGTCTACCTCCAACCTTTGGGTTCAGCTATCCTTTGGATATTTTTGTATCCCTTATTTCCCCTTGGTAATATTATGGATTCTCGGGCAACTGTGGGTCACTATAGGTCACTAGAATGTCTGTAGTCCCCACTCTTCTTTCGGCTAGGTTTTGGACAGCAATGTCAGTGGCCTGGTTACCTCTGTCTCAAGGGAGTAATTAAGTTGATGTCCTCAGCATTGAAATCAAGAAACTCATGGAAGAAGCAAATAGTTTCCAGAAGTGCCAAGAATTCTTCCTTGTTTTTAATATCATTTCTGCCAGCAGTGATCAGCCCTCTTTTCCTATAGCTTATAACACTCACATGTGCAATAACTAAATCATAGTGACATTCTTGGTATGTGACACTAGATCTTCTTTTTCACAATATATTTGGGATATTAATGACGGGTCCAAAAATTTAAGTGGCAATAAGTGCTGAACCTCTTGTGTACCTGGTTCCATGTTTAATGAAGATGTTCCCGTCCATGTGGATCATTGATCAGAATCTTTCATGGGAATTGGGTGTGTCCATTAGGTCTAGACAGATCCCTTTCATCATGTTTGTTTCTTCATACAATTATTGATGAGAATATGTGGGTCATCATCATCTTGCAAGATTTAGGCAGGATTGAGGAGAGCGGGTTTTTCAAACCTGACTCCAGGATGGTTCAGGAGTAGGACCTGCTACTGTTTCACACATGCATTAAATAGTCGGGGTTCTGAGTTCCTTTGAGAGAAGCCTCAAGTACATAGGGTGCAGTAAGTCCAAGATACTGACCCAGAGTTAACTTTTTTGCTTCTTTCATTAGAATACTGGTACCCACCATGTCTCTTAGGGAAGTAGACCAGCCTGAGGATACAGGATCCAAAAGCTTGGGCAGATCTACTACACGGTGTTTCCATGGACCTAAAAGGAGTGGTTCCAAACCTTTTGCAGTAACTTTTGTTTCATGGAACTCTAGGTGAAAAGTTTTGTAGGCATATGGAAGTGTTAGGGTTGGAGCCAAAGTCACCTGTCTTTAAAGTCTCAAAGGTGATTTGTTCAGACTCATTCCAGATTAGACAATCAATGTCCTCAAATTGTGCTGAACTTTTTTTTTTTGGGGGGGGGTTGGAAGTTTTTAGTATCTGCTATTTCGTTAGGTGTTATGGGATTGTTTAAATAGTTTACCTAATCTTTATTTAAGCTTGTTATGTGTTATCTCTGTATAAAACCATCCATTTCATCTAGATTTTCCAGGTTTGTTGAGCATATGCTTTTCTAGTAAGATATGATGAATTTTTTATTTCCTCATTTATGTTGTTATGTTTCCCTTTTAATTACTGAGTTTGTCAGCTTGGGCAATGTCTTTTTTCCCTTTTGTTGGTTTGGCTAAGTGTTTATCTATCTTGTTGATTTTCTCAAAGAACCAGCTCTTGGTTTTGTTGATTTGTTTCTTGCTCTTTGTTTGTAATTACTTGCTTTCAGCACTGAGTTTGAGTATTTCCTGCAGTCTACTCTTAGGTGTTTCCTTCTTATTGTCTTAGAGATATCAGGTGTTCTTTTAAGTTGCTGGCATAAGATGATCCCAAATTCTTTATGAAGGCACTCAGTGCTGTTAAATTTCCTTTAAGACTGTTCTCTTTGTGTCCCAAATGTTAGGGAATGCTGCATCTTCGTTTTCATTGCACTATAGAAAGTCTTTCATTTCATTCTTGTTTTCTTCACTGACCAAGTTATCTTTGAGTAGAGAGTTGTTCACTTTCAATCAGTATGTGGGCTTTTGTTGTTCTTGTTGGTTTTGAAGACCATGCTTAGTCCGTGGTTATATAATGACATGCATGTTACTATTTCAATGTTGTTGTATATGTTAAGGCTTGTTTGGTGTCTGATTGTATAGTCAATTTTGCAGAGAGTTACACGGGGTGCCTAGAAGGTTTAATTTTTGTTTGTGGGTGAAATGTTCTGTGGATATCTGCTTAATCCATTTGGTTCATAACTTCTCTTAATTTCACTGTGTGTTTGTTTAGTTTCTTTAAATGATATGTCCATTGAAAAGAGTGGTGTGTATATGTATACTTTTTTTTCTCTTTGATTTATGGAAAATTTATTGCATCTCTAGTACTCTGCATTACTTTTTCAACTCACTGCGGCTTTTTTTTTTTTTTTTGCCAATTTTGCTCGGGTGCTGCATTAGTCATGGTTTTCTAGAGTCACAGAACTTATGGGTATTCTCTATATAGTAAGGCAATTTGTTAATGACTTACAGTCTGTACTTCAACTCCCCAACAATTGTCAGCAGCAGCTGTGAATGAAAGTCCAAGGATCTAGCAGGTTCTCAATCCCACAAGACACAGAGTCGAAGAAGAGCATATCTTCTTTCTTTCAATGTTCTCATGTAGGTCTCCAGCAGAAGATGTGTCCCAGATAAAAGGTGTGTACTGCCAGTCCTGGATCTGGGACTTGCTTTGTCACAGGCTGACCTTGAACTCAGAGATCTCCTTATTTCAGTCTCCTGGGAATAAAGACATATACTTCTTCGCCTGGGCCTAAGCTTTTCATGGCCACTATGCATCAAGATCTCCATGGCATGCTCCAGGTCAGAAACTTGTGTCTTCCAGATACAAATATGAATCACCTGTGAGCCTTCTAATTCTGGATTGTAGTTCAGTCCAGATAGAGTTAAGTTGACAATCAGGAATATCCACTACAGATGCCAACGAGACTTGTATTGGCTCAGGACATGCAGAGACTGGTAAAAGCTTGAAAGTTCTTCTCTTCTTATGTGACAAGTCTGGCAGTCTCTTTTTTTGTACACATTGTGGATGGGTAACACAGGTCCTGTTTGGTGCCTGGCCAATTTAATTTCTTCAGTAAAATTTTCTCCCTTCTTTTTGGAGTCTTCCTGGGGAGAATTATGAGCTTGGAGTGGTACTCCTTCGGGTGCTGCACATTGGCCTGGAGTGATTGTGTGGATTTGTTTGGCCTCCTTAGGTTTGCAGAGATGCCGATGAGGCAAACCAGTTTCTTGTGGATACCAGCCACGCTGAGTTCCTCTAGGCTGAAGCCCCTGCCAGCCCGGAACTTGGTGTGGTATTTAACTGTAAGGCAGCTCATGATAGGCCTGATGGCACTACACGTTTGACAAAGGGCAATGGGGTGTGCTTTCTTCTGCTGTGTCTTGCGTCTGTGGACCCTGCATTCAGGCTGGTTGAACCAAGTGTCCACTTGACGCTGCCAATCCTTGGGGAAGTGCGGCTTCAGGATCTTGCCATTTCGGCTGGGCACCATGGCTTCTTCCTGTACAGGAGAAAAGCAGAGAAGAAAGGGAAGTATCTTATTAATATTGTGGGAAGTTCAATGTGTGGTTTGTGCTTTATCGAAGTACCTTTTCCAAATCTGGGTGCAGTTGCACTTGAGGCATTGAATTTCAGAACTGAGGCATTCTCCGGTTAGATTATTCCTTTGATGAGTATGAAATTTATTTCCCCATCTCTTTTGATGAATTTTTGTTGAAAATCCACTTAATTGGATATTAGAATGGCTTCTCCAACTTGGTTCCTGGGACCATTTGCTTGGAAATCTTTTTTTTGTAGCCCTTCACACTGAAGTATTGTCTTTCTTTGCCACTGAGGGGTTTTACTTGTATGCAGCAAAATGCTGGATGCTGTTTATGTTTCTAGTGTTAACCTATGTCTTTTTTTGGGGGGGGCGGGGCGAATTGAGTCCATTGATGTTGCGAGATATTAAAAACAGATGATTAGTAGTTCCAGTTATTTTTGTTTTTTGTGGAGGTATTGTGTGTGAGAGAGATTCTCTTCTTTGGGGTTTTTGTGAGATCATTAATTTCTTGTGTTTTCTTGGGTGTAATTGTCCTACAAGTGTTAGAATTTTCCTTCTCTTATACTCTGTAGAGCTGGATTAGTAGAAAGATAATAGTTAAATATGGGTTTGTCTCAGAATATCTTGGTTTCTCGAACTATGGTGATTGAGAATTTTGATGGGTATAGTTGCCATGGCTGGCATTTATATTTTCCTAAGGTCTGCATGACATCTCGCCAGTGTCATCTGGATTTTATCATCTCTGTTGAGAAATCTGGTGTAATTCTCATAGGTCTGTCTGCCTTTGTATGTTACTTGACCTTTTCCCCTTACAAGTTGTAACATCATCTTTCTTTTTTCCTGTACATTTACTGTTATGATTATTATGTGGCACAGAGTATTACATATTTGGAACAGAAAAATGGCAAGTATCCAATCTCAGACATAATAATTTTACTGCAAGCAAAGTTTGTTCTATCTCCTGACCACCAGTCTCCATTGAGGTAAGGATAGCCGTATTGCAGTTACAAAGTCAGTATTTCTCAGACATATATGGGACTATAAGATTTCATAAAAGGCAACCATGAGGTCATACTGCTGACCCTGCAGTCTTTATAATTTTTAGACCCCATCTGTCTAAAAAAACATCGTTACCCAACCTGTATAGAGAATTCCTAGGGCCCTGCCACCAACATCCCTAAACCCAAAGAACCCATTGATATCTTTCTGTGAATTCTCTGTATATTACTACATCCACATATTTATGATAAAAATACCCTATTTTTATTATACAGAATAGAAACTAAGACAGGGGGAATAGCTGCAGAATTACTCCTCTCTTCTGTGGTTCTAGGTTACATTCAATTACACGTAGAGTGTGTGATTGTAACATATTTCTCTGGAATTCATGAACAGCTTTCATGTTAATATTATTGGTAACATTGAATGTATGGATAACAAGGAGACTCCTACTAGCTGTTGCCAGGTCATTAAATACTGATACAATCAAGGAAGTCAGAAAGAAAAGGAATAGTAAATAGATAAAGAAAATGATAAGTACTAAGGATAATTGTAGAAATAGCACCACGAGTTGCTTACACTAAAGAAGCAGGTCTTGGTGCCTTTCAGTACTCATCCTGGGGCCCACAAGAGGTCATAACCTCATGTTCTGAATAACAATACTCCTGGCATGTTTTTCTTCCTTGTCATCAGGGGTCCCAGGTATCTTGATCTTAATGTAGGGTGTCTAAAACATTCTATCTCTTACATTGTGTTGGTGATGTTTGCATTTGTAGCTCCTGGTCTGTTTTGTAGGTTGTCCATCTCCAGGGATCCTCCATTTATTAATTTCAATTTTTAACGTTATTTTTTCTTTTTTATTGGTTATTTTATTTATTTACCTTTCAAATGTTATCACCCTTCCCAGTTTCCCCTTCACAAACCCCCTATCCATCCCCGCAACCTCCTCTCTATGTGGGTGCTCCCCCACCAACTCCTGTCTGAGTGCCCTAGTGTTTCTGTAACCTGGATCATCAAGCCTCCACTGGACCAAAGGGCTCCCTTCAAATTGATGCCAAATAAGGAATTCTCAGCTATATATCCAGCAGGAGCTATGGGTGCCTGCATGAGTACTCTTTGGATGGTGGTTTAGTCCCTGGGAGCTTTGGGATCTCTGTTTTGTTGATATTTTAGTTCTTCTCATGGGATTGCAAACCCCTTCAGCTCCTACAGTCCTTGCCGTAACTTCTCCATCGGGGTCCCTACGCTCAGTCTGATATTTGGCTGTAAGCTTCTGCATCTGTATTGGTCAGGATCTGTCAGAGTCTCACATGAAACAGCTATATCAGGTTCCTGTCCATGCCAGGCTTCTTAGCATGAGCAATAGTGACTTGATTTGGTGTCCTCAGATGGGATGGATCCCTGGGTGGGGCAGTCTCTGAATGGCCTTTCCCTCCGTCTCTGCTCCACTTGGTCCCTGCATTTCCTTTTAACAGGAGGAATTCTGGATTAATAATTTTGAGGTGGGTGGGTGGCCTCATCCCTCAAACTATTTACTGAATATGCTCTTTACAGGTTCTCTTTCCCCTGGATTGGGTATTTAGGGTAATGTCCTCTCAGTTGAGTCCTCCTGGGTCTCTGTATCTGGAATTTTCTAGTGGATATCCCAGATCCCCATTTCCCACTGATACACACCTACTTTCAAATTCCTGACCTCTGTACTACCCATATGCTCCCATATCTGAACTGTCCCTTCTTTTTCCATCCTTCTCTCTTGCTCCCAGATCCCTCTCTCCCTCTCATTCTCAGAAATTATTCTTTTCCTCCCTAATGTGTAGTACCGAAGCATCCAAACTTTGGTGTGTTCTTCATTCTTCTTGGGTTTTATCCGATCTCTGAGTTGTATCTTGTGTATTCCAAGCTTCATTTTGGCTAATATCATTTATCAGTGAGCACATACGATGTGTGTTCTTTTGTGACTGGGTTACCTCACTCAGGATGATATTTTCTGGTTCTATCCATTCGCCTGTGAATTTCATGAAAGTATTGTTTTTAATAGCTGAATAGTACTCCATAGTGTAAATGTACCACATTTTCTGTATCCATTCCTCTGTTGAGGGACATCTGGGTTGTTTCCAGCTACTGGCTATTATAAATAAGGCTGCAGTGAACACATTGGGGCATGGGTCTCTGTTATATGTTGGAGCATCTTTTCGTTATATGCCCATGAGTGGTATGGCTGGGTCCAATTTTTAAGGAACTCCCAGATGATTTCCAGAATAGTTGTACCAGCTTGTAATCCCATCAACAATGGAGGAGTGTTCCTCTTTCTTCACATCCTTGCCAGTATCTGATGTGACCTCATTTCTCTCTCTCTCTCTCTCTCTCTCTTTTTTTTTTTTTCATTTTTTGGAGACAGGTTTTCTCTGTGTAGCCATGGCTGTCAATGAACTCACTTTGTAGACCAGGCTGACCTCAAACTTAGAAATCCATCTGACTCTGCCTCTTGAGTTCTGGGCTTAAAGGTTTATGCCATCACTGCCTGGCTGTGACCTCAGTTTTTGATGTTAGCCATTGTGACTGGTGTGAGGTGGAATCTAAGGGTCATTTTGATTTGCATTTCCCTGATGACTAAGGATGTTGAACATTTCTTTAGGTGCTTTTTCGCCATTTGGTTTTCCTCAGTTGAGAATTCTTTGTTTAGCCCTGTACCCCATTTTAATAGGGTTGTTTGGTTCTTTTTACATTCTTTGTATTCATTGGATATTAGCCCTCTCTCAGATTTAGATTTGGTAAAGATCTTTCCCTAATCTGTTGGTTGCTGTTTCGTCCTACTGACAGTGTCCTTTGCCTTACAGAAGTTTACAATTTATGAGGTCCCATTTGTCCATTCTTGATCTTAGAACATAAGTCATTGGTGTCTTGCTCAAGAAAATTTCCCGTGCCCATGTGATCAAGACTTTTCCCCACTTTCTCTTCTATTGGTTTCAGTGTATGTGGTTTTACACGAAAGTCTGTGATCCCTGTGAATTTGAGCTTTGCACAAGGAGATAAAAATGGGTCAGTTTGTATTCTTCTACATGCTGACCACCAGTTGAACCAGCACCATTTGTAGAAAATGCTCTTTTTAACACTGGATGTTTTGGCTCCTTTGTCAAAGATCAAGTGACCACAGGTGTGTGGGTTCTTTTCTGGGGGTTCATTCTATTCCATTGATCTAGCTTTCTGTCTCTGTAACAATACCATGCAGGGTTTTTTTTTTATTTTATCTCTATTGCTCTGTAGTACAGCTTGAGGTCAGGAATGGTGTTCCTTAAGAAGTTCTATTATTGTTCAGAATGATATTTGCTATCCTGGGTATTTTGTTATTTGAAATACATTTAATTGTTCTTTCTCTCTCTCAGAAGAATTGAAATGGAAATTTGATGGGGGTTGCATTGATTCTGTGCATTACTTTTGGAAAGATGGACTTTTTTTCCTATATTAATCTTGCAGATCATTGAACATGGGAGATCCCTCCATCTTCTGAGGTTTTCTTCGAGTTTCTTGTTCAGAGACTTGGAGTTCTCATCATACAGATCTTTCACTTGATCCGT
Source organism: Uromys caudimaculatus (assembly GCA_028551405.1). Taxonomy (NCBI): domain Eukaryota; kingdom Metazoa; phylum Chordata; class Mammalia; order Rodentia; family Muridae; genus Uromys; species Uromys caudimaculatus. The sequence goes on along the minus strand of JAPYYD010002235.1, from coordinate 4,894 downwards.
TGGAGTTACACCAAGACATTGTATATTATTTGTGACTATTGTGAAGGGTGCTCTGTCTTTAATTTCTTTCTCAGACCATTTACCCTCTGAGTAGAGGAAAGCTACTGATTATATTGAGTTAATTTTATATCCATCCACTTTTCTGAAGTGGTTTATCAGCTGTAGGCATTCTCTCCTGGATTTTTTATAGAGGGTGTTTCACTTTTGCATACTATCATATCATCCACAAACAGTTGTGGTCTGCCACCAGATCTTCATTAACATTAGCATGATGCTGTCATCAAGAAAACAACCCCCACCATCAACCTTCCATGGGGTAGTTCATCTCCCAGGTAGCTACAGGGAAGTAGCAGGATGTGGACTAGGCAGTGAAGGCCACTCTGGCATTCTTTAAGCTGGGCTTGCCTTGGCACTGCATGGATGCATCTGACAGGATCCAGCTGCTGTACTGATTGGCTGATCTCATGGAATGGGACTGGACCTACCTAGTGGCCTTGGGAGACCTGGACAACCTCAAACCTTATGCCATCTCCTACCTGGTGGATTTGGTCATGGTGCTGAAATGTCTCATCTATTATGCTGGCTGGCCTAGCAAGTACCAGAAAAGAACAAGTCCTATCATTGGAGACTTCTTCAACTACACTGCCATGATCCTGGGGGCTTGTGTAGACAGATCATTGGGTGGAACTTCCCACTTCAGATGCAAACGTGGAAACTGGCCCCGACCTTGGTACCTTGAAACATGGTGGTGATGATGGTGGCTGAGAAGATACCACTTACTGAGATCTACATGTCCAACTTTATCAAGGAGACAGGTTTACCCCCCGGCATGGTCAAAATTGTTCCTGCATTTGCTCCTACCATGAAGGCTGCCATCAAATCCCATAAGGGTGTGGACAAAGTAGCATTCACAGTCTCCACACAGGGTGACCACCTAATCCAGGTTGGTGTAGGGAGCAGCAGCCTCAAGAGAGAAACCCTGGAGCTTGGAGAAGGAGGACCAACATCATCATGTCATATGCGGATATGGACTGGGCTTTGGATCAGGCCCACTTTGCCCTGTCCTTCAACCAGGGCCAGTGGTTTTGCACAGGCTCCCAGACCTAATTGCATGAGAAATCCATACCGCACAATATGACCTGGGCCAGATCTCAGGCTGGTGGGAGTCCCATTGACAGCCAGACTGAGCATGGACCACAGATGAATGAGACTCAGTTTAATAAGATCCTTGGCTGTACCAAATCAGGAAAACAAGAAGGATTGAAGCTGCTGGGTTTTGGGAGCACTGGGACTGAATGTGGCTACTTCTTCCCGCATGATCATTGCCAAGGTGGAGATCTTCACAATAGTGATGTAGTTTCTCAATTTCAAGACTATATAGGAAGTAGTGGGGCAAGCCAATGATTCTCAGTACAAGAGGTCATCAGCTGTCTTCACAAAGGACCTGGATAAGGCCAATTACCTGTCCTAAGTTCTCCAGACTGGCACTGTGTGTATCAACTGCTTAGATGTGTTTGGGGCCCAGTCGTGGGTATAAGATGTAGAGGAGCAGCAGGGAATGGTTGAATGTGGCCTGCAGGCCTACACAGAAGTGAAGACAGTCACTGTCAAAGTGCCACAGAAGAACTCACAAAGCAGCATGCTGCCTTCCTCATCAATCACTCAGAAACCCAACAAGATTCTTAGGAAAACCACCATGCACAGTGCTCCTCTGAAGAGAAAACCCTTCACCAAATTGTCTTTTTTTTTTTTGATACTTAATTTACATTTCCAATATCTCCTCTTTGGAAACCCCCTATCCCTTCCCCCTCCCCCATCTCTATGAGGGAATTCCACCTCCCACCCACCCGCCCACCCATTCCCATATTCCCACCTTGACATTCCCCTTTACTGGGGCCTCTGACAGCCTCAGGCCCAAGGGCCTCTCCTCTCTCCCTGATGGCCAATGAGGCCATACTCTGCCACATATGTGGTCTGAACCATGGGTCCATACATGTGTATTCTTTGGTTGGTGGTCCTAACTCCAGGATGACCGGAGGGGGGGGTCAGGCCCATTGATGCTGTTGCTCCATCCTTGGGGCTGCATACTACCTCACCTCCTTCAGACCTTCCTCCAACTCCTCCATCTGGGACCTCACTCTCAGTCCAGCGATTACTGGTAAGTGAAACTTGGGCATTCTGAACTTTTGGGCTAATATCCGCTTATCAGTGAGTACATACCATGTTCCTTCTTTTGTGACTGAGTTACCTCGCTCAGGATGATATTTTCAAGTTCCATCCATTTGCCTGCAAATTTCATTAAGTCATTGTTTTTAATAGCTGAGTAGGACTCTATTATGTAAATGTACCACATTTTCTGTATCCAGTCCTCTGCTGAGGGACATCTGGGTTGTTTCCAGCTTCTGGCTATTATAAGTATGGCTGCTATGAACATAGTGGAACATGTGTCTTTATTACATGTTGAAACATCTGGGTATATGCCCAGGAGAGGTATAGCTGGGTCCTCAGGTAGTAGTATGTCCCCTGGGACACCATGGTGGAGCTCGTCCCCCAAGGACTGCACCCGGGGGGCCTTGTGCACACCCCACTGAGGAGAAAGGTGGGCTAGTGGCTATGGGGGGGGGGAGGCATGAGGCACGGCAGGAACTAGTGCACCAAGCCTGAGAGGCACAGCACTGAGGCTGGAGGTGGGCAGGGAGGAGGAGGAGCTCATTGCAGGCCTGCCTGCCCTGGGGGCGCTGCCCACAGAGGCCAAGGAGGAGGCAGGGCATAAGGCAGCCCGAGAGGAGCACCTGTGCTGCGGCCCTCAGGAGCGCGCCTCCACTGCAGTAGCTGGCCTGAGGAGCGCCTGCTGCTGCACAGGCAGAGATGATTTGAGACATGTGGACTTGTGATATGAATTCATTGGAAAAGCCACTTTGGGGATATGATCATGATTTGTGATGAAACCAGATTGGAATAATTTTCAGGATATTTGTGTGTGTTTATACATACATATATATATATATATATTTTTTTTTTTTTAAATTTTTACATTTGACTTAAAGTGCCATGAGAAAATTTGCATATTGCAAGGTGGTTCTAGCCACCTCCTTGGTTTGCGTACTCTTGGATATGTTCCTGCTGCTTTACTTCAGTGAATGCAACAAATGTGAAGAAAAAAAGGAGAGGGGCCTTCCTGCTGGAGATGTTCTAGAGCCAGTGCAGAAGCCTCACGAAGGTCCTGGAGAAATGGGGAAACCAGTCGTCATTCCTAAAGAGGATCAAGAAAAGATGAAAGAGATGTTTAAAATCAATCAGTTCAACATAATGGCAAGTGAGATGATTGCATTCAACAGGTCCTTACCAGATGTGAGGCTAGAGGGGTGTAAAACAAAGGTGTATCCAGATAACCTTCCTACAACAAGCGTGGTGATTGTTTTCCACAATGAGTCATGGAGCACACTTCTGCGAACAGTCCACAGTGTCATTAATCACTTGCCAAGACACATGATAGAAGAGACTGCTCTGGTAGATGATGCCAGTGAAAGAGACTTTTTGAAAAGACCACTAGAGAGTTATGTGAAAAAACTTAAAGTGCCAGTTCATGCAATTCGAATGGAACAGCACTCGGGGTTGATCAGAGCTCGATGAAAAGGAGCTGTTGTGTCCAAAGTCCAAGTGATCACCTTCTTAGATGCTCACTGTGAGTATACAGTAGGGTGGCTGGAGCCTCTGTTAGCCCGGATCAAACATGACAGGAGAACAGTGGTGTGTCCTATCATCCTTGTGATTAGTGAGAATACTTTTAAGTACATGGTGGGCTCCGACATGACCTATGGTGAATTCAACTTCAAGCTCAATTTTCGTTGGTATCCTGTTCCCCAACGAAAAATGGACAGAAGGAAAGGTTTCCGGACTCTTCCTGTGAAAACACCTACAATGGCTGGAGGCCTTTTTTCAATAGACAGAGATTACTTTCAGGAAATTGGAACATATGATGCTGGAATGGATATTCGAGGAGGAGAAAACCTAGAAATTTCCTTTAGAATTTGGCAGTGTGGAGGAACTTTGGAAATAGTAACATGCTCCCATGTTGGTCATGTGTTTTGGAAGGCTATGCCTTACACATTTCCAGGAGGGACAGAGCAGATTATCAATAAAAATAACAGGTGGCTTGCAGAAGTATGGATGGATGAATTCAAGAATTTCTTCTATATAATTTCTCCAGTTGTTACAAAGGTAGATTATGGAGATATATCATCAAGACTTGGTCTGAGACATAAACTACAATGCAAACCTTTCTCTTGGTACCTAGAAAATATTTACCCTGATTCTTAAATTCCTCGTCACTATTTTTCATTGGGAGAGATACGAACGAAATGTGGAAACAAATCCATGTCTAGATAACATGGTTAGAAAAGAGAATGAAAAGGTTGGAATTTTTAATTGTCATGGTATGGGAGGTAATCAGGTTTTCTCTTACACTGCCAACAAAGAAATTAGAACAGACGACCTTTGTCTGGACATTTCCAAACTTGATGGCCCAGTTACCATGCTCAAATGCCACCACCTAAGAGGCAACCAGCTCTGGGAGTATGACCCAGTGAAATTAACCCTGCAGCATGGGAACAGTAATCAGTGCCTGGATAAAGCCACCGAAGAGGACAGCCAGGTGCCCAGCATTAGAGACTGCACTGGAAGCCGGGCCCAGCAGTGACTTCTTCGAAATGTCACCTTTTCAGAAATATTCTGAAACCGAATTTACAACAACAAAGAAAGAAAGAAGGATTGACTGGGCTACCTCAGCATACATTTCTGCCACATTCTTAAGTAGCAAAAAAGGAAGTGTGTTTTCCTCTTCTGTGGGATGTTAAGTTTTATCAGCCATTAAAACTCAGACTTCTCTAGCTTT
>JAPYYD010002229.1:0-10389 GCA_028551405.1 Uromys caudimaculatus | reverse complement strand
CTTTAAGGGTGTTATTCATTTCTTTCTTAAAGTCTTCTATCATCCTCATGTGAAATGATTTTAAATCTGAGTCTTGCTTTTCTGGTGTTTTGGGATATCCAGGGCTTGCTGTGGTAGGAGCGCTGGGTTCTGATGGTGCGGAGTACTCCTGGTTTCCGTTCTTTATGTTCTTGCCCTTGCCTTTTGCCATCTTGTTGACTCTGTTGTTAGCTGATCTTACTCTGTCTGGTTGTGGCTTGCCCCTCCTGCAGGTCTCTGTGTTAGTGCTCCTTGAAGACCAGCTCTCTCTGAGAGGTGTTTGGGTTTGGAGAGCTGTGGCACCAGGTCTGATCTCGGTCCATGTGTCTCTCGGGTCGGGGCAGTTCCTGGTGAGCTGTGGGGCGTGTCTTTGGCCCTCTCCTGGCTTTTCTGAGCTCCTGAGAGGGATCTTTGTCCCTGCACTAATTTGCTATGGCGCCCTGTGGCCCAAGCTGAGGTTCCCGGCAGCCGCCGGAAGTTTCTGTCAGTAAGTCTCTGTGGCCCCCAGAAACCGGGCGGAATCAGTGAGCTCTGGGGCTCGTCTTGCCCCTGCTCGGGGCTTTTCCGCGTTCCTGGGAGAGAGAATTTTCTCCCGGAGCTGCTTGACTATGGAATCCTAGTGTCCCAGGTAAAAGTTTCCTGCCTCAGCCGCCCGCTTTTGGGATCCAGGGGGGTTTCTAAGCCCGCCTACCTCGGTCCCTGTGTCTCGCGGGTTCGGGGCAGTACCTGGTGAGCTGGGGGGCGTGTCTTTGGCCCTCTCCTGGCTCTTGCGATCTCCTGAGAGGGATCTTTGTCCCGGCGCTAATTAGCTGTGGAGCCCTGTGGCCCAAGCTGAGGTTTCCGGCCGCCGCCCGACCAATCCCCTCTTTAGACTAAGACCCAGCAGAGCAACCTCAGTGGCTCTTCAGTGGCAACAGCTGTAATTGTCCTTCGATTCTCTGTAGAAATCTGTCAATCTCAAAGTGTTTGTTCTTTGTTGGTATGCTAGTGTTATGTACCATGTATCAAAATGAAAAAACACATTCTGGTGTTTCCATAGCATATTATTTGGAAGGTATTTCACAAATCTGGAAGGAAGGCAGGGACCCTCTGACCACAGTGGTAGAGCACTGGTAGACTCACAGCACTGGGGACACGGAAGCAGACAGGAACTCCAGTGGAGTGATGAGGACACCAACCCATCCATAAAACTTTTGACCCAAAATTTATCCTGTCTACAAGAAATGCAGGGATGAGGTATAGAGCAGAGCCTGAGGGAATGGCCAAGCAATGGTCAGCCTCACTTGAGATCCATCCATGAGCAAGTATCAATCCCTGACACTATTAATGATACTCTGTTATGCTTACAAACAGGAGTCTAGCATGGCTGTCCTCTGAGAGGCTCTACCCAGCAGCTGACTCAGAAAGATGCAGACACTCACAACCAAACAGTGGATGGAGCTTGAGGACTCTTATGGAAGAAAAGAAGAAAGGATTGCAGTCCCTAAGGGGATAGGAACTCCACAGGAAGACCAACAGAGTCAACTAACCTGGACACTTGGGGCTCTCAAGAGACTGAACCACCAACCAAAGAACATACACAGGCTGGACCTAGGCCTCCTCATACATATGTAGCAGATGTGCAGCTTGACCTTCATGTGGGTCCTGAACAACTGGAGGGGGAGCTATCCCAAAAGCTGTTACCTGTTCTTGTAGCTCGGGTGCCTTGTCTGGCCTTAGTGGGAGATGATGTGCCTAGCCTCAGGGAGACTTGACATGTCAGGTTGGAGTGATAGCCAGGGAGGCTCCCACCTGCTCAGAGGAGAAGGGGAGGGGAGAGGAATTGTGGGAATGGGTGACCAGGAGGAGGGCAGTGAGCCGGATGTAAAGTGAATAAGTAAAAAAATATAATAATGATAATAATAATAAATTATTTTTAAAATAATCAGTTTTTAAATTAAATAAATAAAATAATAAAAATGAAATTTACAGGTAATGGTTGTAATTAGGGGAAAAAAATCATCCTGGAGGCATCCCAGACCCAGAAAGACAAAATATGCTATAAATTCACTTGCATGTGATATTAGATGTGAAGGCCATGATAAGTAAGCACACTCCACAGAGCCACAGGAGGTAGACAGAGAGAGTAAGGGGCTAGAGGGAACGGAGAGATCTTGTTAGGAAAGGGAACAGAAGAGGTGACTGTGTATGGGGACACTGGAGTGGAAGGTCAAGTCCGGAGGGGGAGACAAGAGTGGACTGTTGGAGGGGAGATAGGGAGAGACATCTAAAATTAGGGGCGTTTGAGGGAGAGTATGGAAACCTAATACAGTAGAACATTTCTCAAATATACACATATATGAAGGCAATCTAAATGACATTCTCAAATAATGGAGGAGACAGAGTTTCCACTGGCCATCTCTCACCACCAAACGTAGCTCCCAGGACCAGAAATGGGTTACATCTAATTAAGTTGATGGCCAAAGAGTCCCATAGGATTCCCCAAACAACCAGGCTGTTGCCAAGACAATAGGCTGCTTTTCACAGACTGACAGCAGGACCCATTGCTGAAGACAACACCAACACAACTCATTGGACATAGAGAAGTTAAGCTGGTGCCTACACAGAGCCATCACTCCTGTGTTCTAGCGTCTTTGGTACATGGAGATACTCTTCAGGCTACCAAAATAGAAAGGTAAACATCAAGCACAAAACCTTTATCTACAGTGATATCTTGCGGTGTACAAAGCTTGTGTGAGTAAACAGTAACTAATTTAATTTATGGTCACGTGACAATATGGAACCCATACCTGCCTGACACTGCTTCAATGACCAAGAACCAGAGATTATCTAGCCCAGGTATCTAGGGTAAAACCAAAGACTGCTGGTCTTAAAAAAGCCCCAAACCAAAAAATATGATACAAAACATCCCCCAAAATATCTTTTAATTCACTTCTTCTTGGCCATCTATGGCTGGCATGGGGCCTCCCTTAAGTGTGGTTTGTATCCCCAGTGAGATCCACTGGAGAAAACTCATTTTTCCTTTGTGAGCAGTTGTCAGTTGGAGATGGTTTGGGGTTAGGAATGGGTGCTCATCTCTACTTCCCTCTCAGTGCTGGGACCCCATCTGGCTTAGACCTGTTCAGGACCTGTACAAGCTGCCAGAGTCTCTGTGAGTTCATGTATGCTTTGGTCCTGCTGTGATTAGAAGCTCTAGATTCCTTGGTGTCCTCCACCCCCTCTGGCTCTTACAGTGTTTCTGCCTGCTCTTCAATACAGTTCCCTGACACCTGAGGGAAGGGGTTTAATGAAGACAGCGCATTTAGTTATGAGTGTGCCGGAGTCTCTCATTCTCTGCACATAGTCCAGCTGTGGGTTTCTACATTAGTTCCCATCTACTGCAGGAGGGAGCTTCTTTGATGATGGCTGAGTGAGGCCCTGATCTATGGGTATGGCAGAATGTCATTTGGAGTTGTGTTCCTTTGGTATAACAGTAGTATTTTTTTCTAGATCTGTGGGCAATCCATTCTGAGGCTCTTAACTACCTAAGCATTGTCAGACATAGGTTCTATATCATGGAGTAGGCCTTAAATCCATCAGTGATTGGTTAGTCCCACAACACTGTGCCAACATTGCGCCAGTGTATCGTGCAGACAGGTAACCATTGTAGATCCAAGGGTTTATAGCTGGGTCAGCATTCACATTTATCCTCTGATAGTATGCAGAACATTTTCCAGTAATGCAGGCTGTAGGAAGGCATCTTTTGACTTCTCTATGTTCTGTGAAATATGTAAATGCTGTCTTCAACAATAGGACCTTTCCATCAGTTTTAGGAGAGCAACCAATAACCGTGACAATAACCTCTGATATTTGTCGATTTTCAAAGGACCCCTTTTTGCCAATGGCTCAACTAGATGTAACCCATTCCTAGCACTGGAGGTTATACTTGGTAGAAAGAGACATCTAGTTGGGATTTGTCTCCTATTATTTGGTGATTTCATTTAGATTTCTTTCATATATGTATATATATTTAAAACAAAACCTACAGCAGGATTTCCATATGACTCTAAAATGGCTGTAGTGTTAACTGTCTTCTCTGGGTTTCCTCCTTCCCTCTCCTCTCTCCCCCCCTCTGTTTAATCCTCCCCAGCTCCTTCATAATTATATGTTCTACTTTTCCTTCCTTAGGAGATACCTTCCTTCCCCCGCCGCCAGTCTCTTACTCTATACCTAACCTCTGTGGTTATATGAATAGTAGCTTCCCTATTGAAGGCTTAAAGGCTAATATCCAAATATAAGAGAATACATACCATTTTTGTTCTTTTGGGTCTGGGTTATATCACTCACGATGATTTTTTTCTAGCTTTATCCATTTACCTGCAAATTTCATTATTTCTCTTTTTTTCCAGATGACTAATCTTCCATTGTAAATGTGTTCGATTTGTAAATGTGTCAGATTTGCCGGATCTATTCATCTGCTAATAGACACCTAGGCTGTTTCCAGTTTGTGGTTATTATGAACAGAGCTGCGATGAACATGGCTGAGCAAGTGTCCGTATACTAGAATGTAGAGCCCTTTGGGTGTGTGCCAGGAGTGTATAGCTGGGTCTTGAGACAGAAGTTCCCAACTTCCTGAAGAAACAGCACTTTGATTTCCATAGAGACTGTAGAGGTTTGCACTTCCCAGCCATGGAAGAATGTTCCCCTTACCTCAAATCCTTGCCAGCATGAACTGTCATTTGTTCTATTGATTTTGACTGGTGTAAGATAAAATCTTCAGCAGTTCTCATTTGCATTTCCCTGGTGACCAAAGATGTTGAGCATTTCTTTAAGTGTTTCTCATTTGGTTTTCATCCATTGGAAATTCTGTCAATTGGGGGGGGTGATGTGTTGAAGTCTTCCACTATTAATGTATGGAGTTTGATGTGCAATTTAAGCTTTAGCAATGTTTCTTGTACATATTTGGGTGCCTTTGTGTTTGGGGCATAGATGTTCAGAATTGAGATATCATCTTGGTAGATTTTTCCTTTGATGAGTATGAAGTGTCCTTTCTTGACTCTTTTGATTAATTTTGTTCGATTGATTAATTTTTTTGAGAGTCTATTTTATTAGATATTAGAATGGCTTCTCCAGCTTGCTTCTTGGGTTTGTTTGCCTGGAAAACTTTGTTCCAGTCCTTTACTCTGAGGTAATATCTAACATTATTGCTGAGGTGTGTTTCTTGTATGCAGCAGAATGATAGATTCTGTTTTCAAATCCATTCTGTTAGCTTGTGATTTTTTATTGGGGAATTGAGTCCATTGATGTTGAGAGATATTAATGACCAGTGATTGTTATTTCCTGTTATTTTGATGTTGGTGGTTGTCTTAGTTAGGATTTTACTGCTGTGAATAGACACCATGACCAAGGCAACTCTTACAAAGAGCAACATTTAATTGAGGCTGGTTTATAGGTTCAGAGGTTTAGTCCATTATCATCAAGGCAGGAGCATGGCAGTATCTGGGCAGGCATGGTACAGGAGGAGTTGAGAGTTCTACATCTTTATCTGAAGGCTGCTAGCAGAATACTGACTTCCAGGCAGCTAGGATGAGGGTCTTAAAGCCCATGCCCACAGTGACACACCTACGCCCACAGTGACACACCTACTCCCACAAAGCCACACCTACTCTAACAAGACCACAGTTCCAAATAGTGCTACTCCCTGGGCCAAACATATACAAACCATCACAGTGCTGTTAATGTGTGTGTGTGTGTGTGTGTGTGTGTGTGTGTGTTTGTGTGTGTGTTTATGTATACTTTCCTTGTTTTTGCTGGTATGGAATTACTTATTTCCTATGTTTCCTTTGATGTGGTTATCCTGTTTGGATTGGAGTTTTCCTTCTAATATTTTCTGTAGGGCTGGATTTGTGGATAGATAATATCTGAATTTGGATTTGTCTTGAAATATCTTGTTTTCTCTATCTATAGTGATTGAGAGTTTTTCTGAGTATAGTAGTCTAGGTTGGCAGCTGTGGATTGCAAGATGCATCTGTCCAGGCCCTTCTAGCTTTTAGAGTCTCTATTGAGAAGTCACGTGTAATTCTGATAGGTCTGCCTTTGTATGTTACCTGGTCTTTTCCCCTTGCTGCTTTTAATATTCTTTCTGTGTTCTGTATATTTGGTGTTTTGATTATCATGTGGTGGGAGGATTTTCTTTCTTTCTTTTTATTATTTCATTTATTTACATTCCAGTTATTGCACCCCCACTAAGTCCCCCTTCTCACAGTTCCTCATCTCATTCCTCCTCCCCTTTGCCTCCGAGAGGGTGCTTGCAACCACACTAGGCATCCCCCTTCCCTGGGGCCTTAAGTCTAAAGGATTAAGCATATCTTCTCCCACTGAGGCCTGATCAGGCAGACCTCTACTATATTTGTTCCAGGGGCCTCGGACTGGCCTGTGTATGTTCCTGGTTGGTGGCTCAGTATCTGGGAGCTCCCTGGGGTCTGGGTTAGTTGAGACTGCTGGTCTTCCTATGGGGTTGCTTTCCACTAGGGTTCTTCAATCCTTCCCTTAATTCAACCATTGGGGCCCTCTACTTCAGTCCAATGGTTGGGTGTAAGTATCTGTTTCTGTCTCAGTCAGCTGCTGGTAGGGCCTTTCAGAAGACAGACATTCCAGATTCCTGTCTGTAAGCACATCTTAGCATCAGTAATAGGGTCAGGCCTTAGTGCCACACCATGAGGTGGATCCCAAGTTGGGCCAGTCATTGGACTGCCTTTCCTTCAGTCTCTTCTCCATTTTTGTCTCTGCAGTTCTTTTAGATAGGAACAATTCTGGGTCAGAAATTTTGAATGTGGATTAGTAATCCTGTCCCTCCTCTTGAGGTCTTGTCTATTTACTGGAGGTGGACTCTTTGAGTTCCCTTTCCACAATGTTGGGAATTTTGGCTAAGGTTATCCCCACTGAGAACTCAGAGTCTCTCACCTTCTGGGTCTCTGGTACTTTCTAGAGGGTCCCCCATCTCCCATCCCTTGATGCTGCTTATCTCCATTCATTCTCTTGGCCCTCTAGCATTCTCTCCTGTCCCTTCAACCCCCATATCTGATCCTGTTCCTCTTTCCCCCTTCCCTCTCCAGCCCTGGTCCCTCCCTCCCTCCCTTCCTCCCTCCCTCTGCCTCCTGTGATTATTTTCTTCCCACTTCTACATGGAATTGAAACAGCCTTACTTGGGCCTTTCTGCTTGTTAGACTTAAGGTCTGTGGGTTGCATCCTAGCTATTCTGTACTTTTTGGCTACTGTCCACTTATCAGTGAGTACATGCCATGCATGTCCTTTTGGGTCTGAGTTACCTCACTGAGAATGATACTTTCTAGTTACATCTACTTGCCTGCAAAATTTATGATGTTCTTATCTTTAATAGCTAAATAGTACTCCATTGTATAAATGAACCACATTTTCTGTATCCATTCTTTGGTTGAGGGACATCTGGGTTGTTTCCAGCTTCTGGCTATTATAAATAAGGCTGCTATGGACATGGTGGATCACATGTCCTTATGGTGTGGTGTGGTGTCTTTTGGGTATATGCTCAAGAGTGGTATGGCTGGGTCTTCAGGTAGACTATTTCCAGTTTTCTGAGGAACCACCAGATTGATTTCCAGAGTGGTTGTACAAATTTCCACTCCCACTAGCAACAGAGGAGTGTTCCCCTTGCTCCACATCCTTACCAGCAGGTGCTATCACTTGAGTTTTTGATCTTAGTCATTCTATGAGTATAAGATGGAAAGTAAAAGTTGTTTTGATTTGCATTTCCCATATGACTAAGGATTCTGAACATTTTTTTAAGTGCTTCTCTGCCATTCCACATTCTTCTGTTATGAATTATCTGTTTAGCTCTGTAACTCATTTTTAATTGGGTCATTTGGTTTTGTGGAGGTTAACTTCTTGAGTTCGTTATATATTTTAGATATTAGCTTTCTATTGGATGTGGGGTTAGTGAAGATTTTTTTCCCAATTTCTATGTTGCCAATTTGTCCTTTTGACTACGTCTTTTGCCTTACAGAAGCTTTTCAGTTTCATGAGGTCCCATTTCTCGATTCTTGATCTTAAGGAACTAAGCCATTGGTGTTCTGTTCAGGAGCTTTTCCCCTGTGCCCATATGTTTGACACTTTTCCCCACTTTCTCTTCTATTAGATTCAGTGTGTCTGGTTTTATGTTGAAGTCCTTCATCCATTAGGACTTGAGCTTTGTGCAGTGTGATAAATATGGATCTATTTTCATTCTTCTACATACAGACAACCAGTGATACCAGCAACATTTACTGAAGATGCTTTCTTTCAAAGATCAAGTGTTCGTATAGAGTGGTTCACTCTGGTTCTTCGATTCTATTCTATTGATCACCCTGCCTGTCTCTGTATCAATACCATGTGTATTTTTTTTCATAATTTTTCTGCTGTTATTTTTCTTGAAGGGAGGCCCACAATTTTTTTTTTTTTAAAAGCTTAGGATTCACAAAATCTGCATCATTCCCATGAACTAATACAGACTTAGTCAGAAAATGCTATTTTATGTTTTTTTTTTAATTTTTATTTTTTGATATTTATTTTATATACATTTAAAATGCTTTCCCCTTTGGAAACCCCCTATTACATCCCCCTGCCTCTATGAGGATGCTCCCCCAATCACCCACCCTCTCCTGTTTTCCCTCCCTAGCAATCCTCTACACTGGGACATTAAACAACCTCAGGTCCAAGGGCCTCTCCTCCCACTGATGTCCAACAAGGCCCTCCTTTGCCACATATTTGGTCAGTACCATGGGTCCCTCAATGTGTATTCTTTGATTGGTGGTCCAGTCTCCAGAAGCTCTGGGAGGTCTGGCCAGTTGACACAGTTGCACCCTCCATGGGGCTGCTAAAGCCCTCAGCTCCTTCAGTCCCTTCTCCAACTTGTCCATCCGGGACTCTATGCTCAGTTCAATGGCTGGCTATGAGCATCTGCCTCCATATTTGTCAGGCTCTGGCAGAGCCTCTCAGGAGACAGCTTATCATGCTTTCATCAGCAAACACTTCCCAGCATCCACAATAAGGTCCAGGTTTGATGGTTGTATATAGGATGTATCCCCAGGTGGGGCAGTCTCTGGATGGCCTTTCCTTGAGTCTCTGCTCCACACTTTCTGTCAATATTTCCTCCTGTGAGTGTTTTGTTCACCCTTCTAAGAAGCACTGAAGCATCCACATTTTGGTCTTTCTTCTGCTTAGGCTTCATATGATCTGTGAATTGAACCTTGGGTATTCCAAACTTTTGGGCTAATATCCATTTATCAGTGAGTACATGCCTTGTTTGTTCTTTTGTGACTGGGTTACCTCACTCAGGATGGTATTTTCAAGTTCCATCCATTTGCCTGCAAATTTCATGAAGTCATTGTTTTTTTTTTTTTTTTAATTTTATTTTTGATACTTTATTTACATTTCCAATGTCTCCTCTTTGAAAAACCCATATCCCTTCCCCCTCCCTGCCTCTATGAGGGAATTCCACCTCCCACCCACCCGCCCACCCATCCCCATATTCCCACCTTGACATTCCCCTTTACTAGGGCCTCTGACACCCTCAGGCCCAAGGGCCTCTCCTCTCTCCCTGATGGCCAACGAGGCCATCCTCTGCCCAATATGTGGTCCGAACCATGAGTCCATAGATGTGTATTCTTTGGTTGGTGGTCCTAACTCCAGGATGACCGGGGGGGGGGTGTCAGGCCCATTGATGCTGTTGCTCCCTCCTTGGGGTTGCAAACTCCCTCAGCTCCTTCAGACCTTTCTCCAACTCCTCCATCTGGGACCTTACTCTCAGTACAGCGGTTACTGTAAAGTGAAACTTGGGCATTCTGATCTTTTGGGCTAATATCTGCTTATCATTGAGTACATACCATGTTCGTTCTTTTGTACTGAGTTACCTCGCTCAGGATGATATTTTCAAGTTCCATCCATTTGCCTGCAAATTTCATTAAGTCATTGTTTTTAATAGCTGAGTAGTACTCCATTGTGTAGATGTACCACATTTTCTGTATCCATTCTTCTGATGAGGGACATCTGGGTTGTTTCCAGCTTCTGGGTATAATAAATATGGCTGCTATGAAAATTGTGGAGCATGTGTCTTTATTACATGTTGGAGCATCTTCTGGGTATATGCCCAGGAGAGGTATAGCTGGGTCCTCAGATAGTATTATGTCCCTTTTTCTGAGGGTCTGCCAAACTGATTTCCAGAGTGGTTGTACCAGCTTGCAATCCCACTAACAGTGGAGGAGTGTTCCTCTTTCTCCACATACTCGCCAGCATCTGCTGTCACCTGAGTTTTTGATCTTAGCCATTCTAACTGGTGTGAGGTGGAATCTCAGACTTGTTTTGATCTGCATTTCCCTGATG
>JAPYYD010002224.1:0-19638 GCA_028551405.1 Uromys caudimaculatus | reverse complement strand
GAGGTACAGTGCGGAGGTACAGTGAGGATGTGCAGGGCAGAGGTGCAGTGCGGAGGAGCAGTGAGGAGGTGCAGTGCGGAGGTACACTGAGGAGGCGCAGTGAGGAGGCGCAGTGCAGAGGTGCAGCGCGGAGGTGCAGCGAGGAGGTACAGTGCGGAGGTACAGTGAGGATGTGCAGGGCAGAGGTGCAGTGCGGAGGTACAGTGAGGAGGCGCAGTGCAGAGGTGCAGTGAGAAGGTGCAGTGTGAGGAGGAGGTGCAGTGAGGAGGTGCAGCGAGGAGGTGCAGTACGGAGGCGCGGTGTGAGGAGGCGCAGTACGGAGGCACAGTGTGAGGAGGTGCAGTGTGAGGAGGTGCAGTGTGAGGAGATGCAGTGAGGAGGTGCAGTGCAAGGAGGTGCAGTGCGAGGAGGTGCAGTGAGGAGGTGCAGTGCAGAGGTACAGTGCGGAACTCAGGTTTTGATTAAGCATGATGTGTCTTATGCCTTGGTTCTTCTCTTTTGGAGTAAGAAAGCATTTAACTTGCTTTTCTAAGTCTCAAAAATTTTGCTTATTGTAACAAATATTTTCATGGCATTCAACAGAACTCTGAATATCTTTGAAACAGGTTCAAATCTACAAAACAATCAGCCAGCATGAAGTACTTTAAAAAAGAAAAAAAATTCAGACCACCCAAAGATACACTTTAAATATTTACAACAAATATAAAAATGGAAGCCAACAGAAAAAGACAACTAAGTAACTAAGTCCTAAGAACTCTCAGCATCTGTCCACATTCTCCTTACTACACACCTCAAATGGGTCTGAGAAGTCAGAATAGTCTTGCAAGATTTACTTAGAAGGTAAAGAGAATTATTGAAAATGTGTTTAAATGTCTTGTAAATAATATCAATAAAGATGGTTTCCGAATTCTGTCTTGCTTCAGTCTCCTCCTCAGCCCTGCAGCACACGGATGCCTGCAGACTTTCTCTGAAGTTGTGTTCCCACGTTAGAACACTGTGAGCTATACAAGTGTTACCTGAAGGAGAAGAAAGAACTTAGCATGATGGATAAAGTCCCTCAGCTCGTAGCTCTACACATCACTGCTGTGCTGTGATAATCCACCAAGTGACATTCTACCTCAGTGAGGTTTCTCCCCTCTTGAATGAAGTTATTTCCTTGAATGGATTTTTCCTGAATAGAGCTGCTCCAGGGAAGAGTGATTTCTTACCTAAAGTGTCCAGACCCCAAAAGAAACTATTATTTTCTGTGAAAAGACAGAAATACCAAGTAATCTGAAGGATCTATTTATTTACTTACTTACTTACTTACTTACTTACTTACTTACTTACTTACTTACTACTTTTGAGCCTGGGTCTCTCTATGTAGCTAGCCCTGGCTGGCCTAAAACTCACTATGTGGACCAGACTAGCCTTTATCTCCTAAATTCACCTGCCTCTGCCTCCATAAAGGTGTGCACCACCTGTTAGCATTCTGTCTAAACTCCACCCCACAGTTACCTGGCAACAGCCAGGTATGCTCCTCCCCACAGTTGCCTGGCAACAGCCAGGTAGGCCTGACCCACTATAAAAGGGGCTGCTTGCCCCTCCTCTCTTGCTCCCCCTCTCTCCCCATCCCTTTCCCCCCTCTGTCCACGTGGTCATGGCCGGCCTCCACTCCTCTACTTCTCTACTCTCTCCCTCTCTCTGCCTTTCTCTGCCTCTACTACCCTCTTAACGCCCCTCCCCATGCCCTGAAAAAACTCTATTCTATACTATACCGTGGTGTGTCTGGTCCTTCAGGGGGAAAGGATGCCTCAGCATGGGCCCACTGAGGCACCCCCTTCCCCCACACCTCACCACACCCCTAGAGAACACATTCTTATCTAGCTTTATCTTTTTATAAGCACATCATCTGGTGCAGTAACTCCCAGGCTGTTGCCACATAACTGTGGGGTGGAGTTTAGACAGAATGCTAACACACCACATCTAGCTTCCTGAACCTGCCATAACAAACACTATCACCCTCCACAAAAAGGCAGCACTGAACTAAGAATGTCCTCAGCAACTCAGAGCTCCTGGACGTGAAGTTCAGCTTTGGCAGGCCACATTCCTCACAGGTACGCCAGCTCTGCAGAGCAGTCTTGCAGTGGTTCTTCACATCCTCATACTGAAAGACCTGACCCCCTTATGAGGAAAGTTAGACCCCTAGCACACTTGGAGCCAGAAACAGAAATAGGACTGAAATTGCATGCTTGGCCAAACCCCACCTGGCTGCATTCTTTCCCCTAAGAAATGGTTGACCTTGGCCTGGCCCCATGGGCACAATGTTCCAGGAACTAGCTAACCACAAAAATATTTGTGCAAGTGCCTTGTGACTAACTTAGAACTGTACTTCCCCATAACGCAAATTCTTTCCGTTCCCCACCCCTTGCTTTGTGGTTTTTTTCCTTAAAATACCCCTGACTTCAGTTGCTCAGGGTTGAACTCCTCTGCCCCTGCGTGGGACACGAGCTTGGCCTCAGTGCACTGGTTCCCTGAATAAACCTCGTGTGTTTGTAGCAAGAATGGTCTTTCATGAGTTCTTAGGGGATCGCGCCATCCCAAGACTTGAGTGAGAGTCTCCCCAGCTCGGGGGTCTTTCAATACAAAGCTCCAGTGTCTTGTGAATGAGCCAAGGGTAACACTTCTTCATTCACAGCACCTGTGCTTGGAATTCATTGCCGGTGTCAGCATTCTCACAGTGGGAAAGCACGAACATTAGGTCTGAGGCACAAGGTCTGTGACCATGGGGAAGTTGTAAAGGACTCAAAGCTCACAATTACAAGCCGTTGGGCTAATTGTCTTCACCCAGAGCACTGGAAGGTTCTGCACCTGAGCAAACTGAAGAATGCCTGGAGAAGCCTTTGCTTCTGCTCAGCTGCTGAGTCCAAGGGCTGCAAGGTATCCCTAAACAGGGAGCAGCTGGAGGGGCCAGTAACCACGCATCCAATCATTTAAATATCCCAGCACCTCTGCACTGTCTGTGTGGAGACAGTGCACCATGGAGATCCAGCACCCTTAACTGCCAGGTCTAAAAGACATTTGAAAAGCTGCCCAAGCCTCATTTCAATTGTCCACCGGCATTGGAACGCATCCGCATTTAACGAACTATGCTGCATTACAGATCCAGTCGTAAAGGCCTGCACCTGATAAAGAGCTGCAGTGGAAATCTTCTCATTATTTGTCATTAATCCTTGGAGAGCCGCCCTCCCTATCTGTGACATCAGGTGACAGTAGGCCCATGAGGAGTTGCTGCCATGGCTCTTGCCCCACAGTGGAGCTGCTGTGCAGAGGCACTTGGAGGTGGTGCCTGGCCACAGCAGGCCATGATTCCCCCAGTTGAAGAGGTTTGGGAGTGCAGTCAGGCTCAGCGCCAGCTGTCACATGTCCTGCTGTCCTTCTCCAGCAGCTGTCCAGCCATCCAGTCCTCTCACCACAGCCTGGTGCCCCGCCCACCCCTGCCTCTGCAGCTGCCTTTGTTATGGACCTGCCTCACAGTGGGATACCAGAGTGCCACAGTGGATGGAGATGACCACAAGCTCCAGATCCAGCCAAGGTTCCACAGGGTAAGGGCCACCAGAGACGAGAGATGACATCTTTGTGGAGAGTCTTCACGCCCAGAGCGCAGGCTCAACACCAAGGCCATGAGTCCCTGCACTCAGGGAGAAGAGCAACCAAGGCCGAGAGGCAGCCAGGGATAGGGGAGCACATGCCTGGAGGTGATATCTTAAGCAGACTTTGAACTTTGAAATTTTCAAGGTTGTGAATGTTTTACTACAGTTTACATCTTCGCATTGCCACAAGACTCTTGGAGATAAACAGGCAAGGAGAGTTGTGGTTTAATGGTGGCATTTCTGTGTAAGGCTGATAAAGGGTTCAACTATACTGGTTAATTTTTGTCAATTTAAAACAAACTAGTTACATGGGCCAAGGAGACCTGAATTGAGAGACTGCCTCCATCGGACTGGCCTGTGGGCATATCGGTGGGACACATCCTACTGTGGGTGATACTACCCCTGGGTGGGTTGTACAGGAAAGCAGGCTGAGCAAGCCATGAAAACCAAGACCTAGGGAGCAGCATTCTGCCATGATCTCTGACTCCGCTCCTGCCGTCAGGTTCCAGCCAAACACTCATGCCCTGACTTCCTTTGTGATGTACAATAACTCATCTCTCCTCAAGCTGCCTTTGGTAAGTCTTTTAGCACAACAGAGAAAACGCTTCAACAGACTCATTATAATATCTATAGCTATAATATATATCAATATATATACAGCACACATCTCTACTTTCAAACAGTTTCATAAAAACACATATTTCAATATACACGTGGCAGGTTCCACGGCACACAACAGCACCCCAAAGGTGGAGCCAGGAAGACTGAGAGTTTGAGGTAAAAAAACCAAAAAACCCTATCTCAAAAAATGGCTGGGAGGAGAGAAAAGAGGAAAGCCATGGTCAGTGTCCGTCTCACGGTCTACGACATCACCGTCACTGTGTGCGGGCCAGCTGTGGCTCACCTCCCATGCACTGCACTGGAGCGAAGTCATGACAGTCATGAAAACCAAGCACTCGGGGGCTAGAGAGCTTGCCTTAAAGCCTAGTGCCTGAGTTCAGTCCCCAGAGCTCGTGTGAGGGTGGAAGGAGAGAACCGACTCCACCCAGCTGCCCTCTGACCTGCACATATGCAGTAGCACGTGACCCACACGCATGCACAACACAAAAACACACACTAATAGTTTTTTATTTTAAAAATGTTTTATCTAATAAAAAGTAGAAATACTGCACACTAGCGTGACACTGCCTACTAGTACTGAACACTTAAAAGTAGTAAATATGATAAATAAAAACAAAATAGCATTATACGATCACAGCACAGAAATGCACATTCTTTTGGCTAAACATACATACAGGACTAAGTTTAAACAAATTAAGTTAAGGAATTTAAAATAAACTGAGGTGCTAGGCTGTAGCTCTGTGGTGCAATGTGTGCTTAGTGTGGGTAAGACCTTGGGTACAAACACCAGCATAAAAATTTTGTTGAAAAATAAGTGTATGTGATTTTAAAATAAAGAAATTAATTTGTAACATTTGAGAATATTGTATACTGGTTAATGCTTTAAAATAGCACAGAAAAAAACAACCAGTGGTTCATGGAGATGACCTACGTCAGCACTGTCACGCTCCAGGAAGGGAACCAGCTGGAGGACTGGAGCCAGGCTCTGGGCGGGCTCCAGGGCCTCCTGACAGTGCGTTTCCGCTGACAATAGCAGCTACTGCCAACATCCATGGCATAATCTAGGCTCTAGTGTGCTGTGGCACACTCAGTGCACTACCAAGGCTGTCTCCACTCATAGGGCACAGGGTCAGGGAAAAGACAGCACACTCCACCCGTGCGACCACTGGGGCTGGACCGTACTTAGAAGGAGAGGCAGGAAGCCTGCACCCCTGCCTTGTTCCCTCATGGAGGCTTAAGGAATACACAGGCCCTCTGTGGAGAGGTCATCTGTCTCCTCTGTGCTTGTCTAAGTCACACCAACTGCAATCTGTGTCTGAAGCAGGACTGCAATGTCTGTTACACAGCAAGCTCACATTACCTGGGCATAATCCTAACCAAACATACCCATTTGGTAAGTGAGAAATGGCTAGATTTGATTCAGTTGATGTGAGCAAGCTCGTGCACAAGCACACACACACATGCCAAGCAGCAGGATCCATCTTGGGCCTCAAGGATAAAGGAAAAGTCCTCACCTGCAATGATGCTTTGCTCATCAGCCCTCTTCCTGTTCCTAGAAGCAAAACACAGGGTAAATCCTACTGCACCTTGCAGATCCTGGAGACCCCCTACACACTCAACAGCGTCTGTCGGCCTCTCCCAGGGAAGAAGGGCGCAGAAAGGAATTCCGGAAATGACCTGGCCTCTCTGTGGTTTACACAGAGTGAAGCTGGGTTCCCGTCACGACCTCAGGTCCGTGACACAGAACAATGGACAATGCTCACACGGCTCTCCCGATGGCTGGTGGAGAACTCCATGGGCTAACCAAGGAACAAAACTTACTGCCCATCCTCTGGCACATGAAAACTCAAGGTTAAAGATCCCGTCTGTGACTGGCAATGCAGGTCACACTCATAAAGAGACCTTGACATTCCTGTGAATGTCCTCAGAAACAAAGCAGGTGTGGGTCCTGACAAATGGAGCCAGGGAAGGGGAGACTTCATATTAAGTGTCTTACAGCAGGAACCAGCACAAAACATTCCTCGGGAACTACGTTACACAGACACACTCATGGGGGATGTCTGCCCAGCACTAGACTCACACTCATCCTGTTGTCCTGTGGTAACTGTCCAGAGCAACGGTGCAACCTCTCCATGTCACCTTTAAACCTCTGCCTCCCTGAACGCATCCATAGTTCACTCGGGCCAAACACTCTGCCCCTATAATACCCTCTGATGTTCAGCCTGGCGGCTCAGTCACCACGTGTGAGTAACTCACATGGAGCCCCTCAGGTGCATCATCTCACTCAGCCAGAGACACACTCGGGAAATCATTTACCTTGGGAACTCTAAGAAGTTAATTTATTCCAAATGAAGCTACCTAGTGCCAGAGGGAAGAGCCAACAGCACATGCTTTTAGTGTATGATTATATGCCGCATGTCCTACTGTGACCCAGTCCTTTTGAAAAGCATCTTGGTGTGTTCTGTAGTTACCTTCAACCCACTTGTGGCCTTGTCTGCAGGCACAGGTCCATTGTACACTGCCCACGTTCTGAGAAATTGATTCCGAACTTATGTCAACTTAGCCCCCACAAGAAGCTATCAAAATCCAGAGGAGAATGTTAACCTGCTTCGATTCAGATGACTAGAAGCCCACAAAGCTGCTCCTCCATGAGAGAAACAGATCCAAACTACCTAAGGGACAGTGTTTGCTGAGGCCCCCAACAAGGGCTTCTCTCCTGGAGCCGCACACTCTACGGAAAAAGTACCTCAACTGGTTGGCTAGAACATACCTCATCCTCAGAAAACTACTTATGTACTGTGCCTGAGACAACCCCATCTGCATGCATGGTCCCCCAAATCCTACCACCTCGAGGGATGTGGTGGTGCATCTGACCAGCACACAGCACTGCGCCTGTTAGGCCTCGGGCGAGGTCTTTCCCTGAGGCGGGGTTCCAGGAAGACACAAGCTTCCGCTAAGCTGATAGCGCAGACTTTATTAACTTCAAGGCTGAGCCTGGTATTGGCTAACCAATAAGGAAGTTCATCCTTGGGAAAGATAAGGGCTCCTCCCAGCCATCCTTAGCTGCCGTAGTTCTCGTCTAGGGGAGGGACCCACAACGTTTTGCCCTTTCGTGTTAGCATGTACGTTGGTGGTGGTGGTGTTTCTGTCTTGTTTATGCAGCCATGTCTAGGAGAGACTTTTGCCACAGTAGTTTCTGGTCTACTAGCTCCTACACACCTTCCACCTCAGAGATGTTCCTGAGCCACAGACGCAGACTTGGTGATGCAGATGTCCCTGTTGGGGCTGGGCTGCCATGATCTGTCAATCTCTGCATTGTGTCCCACCCGCTGTGGCGTTCTGTGGTCTGAGGATTTGAAGCTGGGCACCACAGAGGAGAAGAACACACAATCTTTCTTTCTGGGTCCGGGTTACCTCACGCAACAGGGTCTTTTCAGGCTCAGCCACTTACCTGCAGATCTCATGCCCTCACCTCCTTCCCAGCTGAGGAGAACCCCACTGTGTGCACATCCACACTTCATTACCCACTCATCTGCTGAAGGACATTTAGGTTGTTTTCGTTCCCTGGCTATCGTGAACATGGCTGAGCCCTGTTCTGTTGAGTCCTTTGGACTTATGCCAAGGGCTATAGCTCACTCACTCATATGGTAGATTCATTTTTAGCTTTCTGAGGATTCTCTGTGCTGCTATCCAGAGTCGATGACCCATCTGCATTCCCAGCAGCAGTAAACAGGGGAAACTGGTTTCTTCTCAAGGTCACCAGCGTTCCTTGCCTGGTGCTTTGTTGATGGTGGCCATTCTGAGTGGGATGAGATGAAATCTCAACATTGTTCTCAATTTGCTTTTCCACAAGTGCTGATGAAGATGAATACTTTTTAAGATTTGTTTACAGACGCTTGAGTTGGGGGTCACTGGTCCTGCCAGTTGTGTGGACGCTTTACAGATGGGTCAAATGATGCCCCCCCAGGTGCATAAGGCTTTATGTCTTTCCCTCATTATTTTCCTTTATTTATTTATTTATTTATTTATTTATTTATTTATTTATTTATTTATTTATTTATATGTTCTGAGGCAAGGTCTCCTTACATAGCCCTGGCTTGCCTGGAACTCAGAGACTAGCCTGCCTCTGCCTCCCAAGTGCCAGGATAAAGGCGTGTGCTCCCACATCTGGCCCATGGCTTCATCTTACTTTATCTTTCTCCTTCTCCTTCTTCACATCTATTTTTTTTCTTGTTGTCACTTCTTTCCATGGACCACCAATGGTGACATAGGAAGCCCAATATACAGCAACAGATGTGTTTCTGGAAATGACACACCCCACCTTCCCCGTGACTCTCACCTGGAAAGCAGGCAGGTACTAAGCCTGTATCCTCAAACTTCCTTTCTTTCAGCCATCTTCTTAGCTCTATAAATTCAGATTTGTAGCTCTCGTTCACTGATCAGTAGAGAAGAGGATGTGGGAAATTAACACCGTTGGATTAGCAGGCCAACATTTCAAGGGTATAAATCTGATGAAATGGATCAGACAGGCAGATCACAAAGGGAACAAATCTCACTAAAAATGAAAATGATACAAGCTAAACAGAGAAACCATTCTCTAAACGATATTTTTTTTTTTTTTTTGGTTTTTCGAGACATGGTTTCTCTGTATCGCCCTGGCTGTCCTGGAACTCACTCTGTAGACCAGGCTGGCCTCGAACTCAGAAATCCGCCTGCCTCTGCCTCCCGAGTGCTGGGATTAAAGGCGTGGTGTGCGCCACCACTGCCCGGCGTTAAACGATATTTCAATGTATGCACAAAAACATTTGATAAAATCTAATATCGGTCTAGTAAACATTACCAGCAAATGAAGACTGTTTCCTAACTTCCATACCTAGATAAATAACATGTAACAGAAAACACAGGGGCAGGGCAGGGCAGGAGCAGGATGGGATGGGGCAGGGCATGGCAGGGAGGGGTGGGTGAGATTGGGGGGGCAAGGTGGGGCAAGGTGGAGCTTGGCAGAGTTGGGCGGGGCAGAGTAGTGCAGGGGGCTATAGCCCAGGCTAGAATGTCTGTAGCTGTAAGCTCCAATCCCAGCAAGGCCATACACCTACCACATCAACAGTCAAAGCTAAGTGGCCACCTCCTAAGATCGGGAGCAGGGCAAGGTATAGTAGCTATTAAACCAGCATAATAGCAGAAATAAATAAAAACATCAAGGAGGAAAAAAAGCAAAACTACTTTCAGAAGACGTAAGTACAATCATGGACTATCTAAGAAGACTATTAAAATATGAGATTCTTAACAGATCCAAATATATATGTTTATACAGGTATATGATGTATATGTATACATATACATCAAAAGCTATCAAACAAGGGACACGTCATAAACATGACTTTTGGATTTTATGTTTCTTTTCCTTGTCTGTCGAAGCTCTCGTGATGTCTGCAAATGGACCCTGAAGTGCATAACAGGGGTTAAAGTCACAAGGGCGGCCCCTCCATGATGGGGCCGGTGGCCTTAGGAGAGGGGACATTTCTTAGTGGTACAGCATGCACTTACTATGCATGAGGCCAGATTTGATTGCCAGCGCCCTTTTCCAACAAAAGTGAAAAGAACACAGATTTCCTTGCCACGTGAGGGCAGGGTGAGAACCAAGCCCGCCATAGGCCAGGCAGACAGCCACAGGCCAGACAGACAGGCCACAGGCCCTTTCCAAGAACAAGCTATCCAGACCTTGATGTTCCATTTCTCAACCTTTCTACCACAAGCTGTTGTTTAAGCTAGCTAGCACATGCCATTCAAGATAGCCCAAGCTCAAACCTAAACAAAAAAGAGATTCTGATCAAGGATGAACTTGGCATGATGGCACACACCTTTAACCCCAATACTTGGGAGACAGGAGGACCAGGTGTTCAAGGTTAGCCTCAGCTACTAGTAAATTCAAGGCTTGGGCTATAGTGACACCATAGTTCAAACTAATAAAAAATGGATGAGTAAGACTTGGAACTATCAATATGGCAATAATTGGGTATATGTGTGCATATATTTAGTAAGCTAGGCACAGTAGTCCACGCCTTTAATCCCAGCACTCAGGAGGCAGAGACAGGCAGGCATCTGTGAGTTTGAGGCTAGCCTGGTCTATATAATGAGTAGAAGAGAAGCCCCGCTAAGGTCATACAATGAAACTCTGTCTCCAAAAGACATATAAAAATATATAATGAAGGGGGCTGGAGAGATGGATGGTTTAGTGGTTGAGAGCACTGACTGCCCTTCCAGAGGCCCCAGGTTCAATTCCCAGCACCCACATGGCAACTCACAACTGCCTATAACTACAATTTCAGGGGACCTAACACCCTCACACAGGCATACACACAGGTAAAACACCAACATACATAAAAATAAATTAACATTGATTAAATATATATAGCAAAAAAACCAATTAGAAATTAAAATACCAATTTGATATAAAAGAGAACACTAAAGGAGAAACAGAACAAAGGGCAGATATTCAACACAGAGAAAACAAGACATGAAAAGGCAGCGTCCGCCAGGCTGAGGACAAGACCAAAGTATTTCTCACCATCGATCGGAGACACTATATTCAGAGAGAGAGGCCAGTGCAAAGGGATGGACAGACAGAAGCAGAACCCCAGGGAGAGCCACAGAGAATAAACTACAAACAGTGAGTAAGCACATGCATCCTCTCAGAGCATGCAAGGACGCCATCAACAAGGATTCCTTGGGGAACTCCTCTCTTTGAACAGTGTTCTGGGGAGCACGGTGTGAGCAGACCCTCCTCCACACAGGGCTCCCTCCTCCTCCACACAGGGCTTCCTCCTCCACACAGGGCTCCTTCCTCCTCCACACAGGGCTCCCTCCTCCTCCACACAGGGCTCCCTCCCAGGAGCTGCCCTGTACCTCCTCTTGAGCCAGAGTTTCGCCTTCGCCTCCTGGCCCTCTCTGTTCTTCCTCTCCGTCTCTGCATGCTAGCCCCGGAGCCTCTGTGTCCTATTCAACTGAGAATGAGAGAATCAGCCTTACTTTCCAGCTGGATGAGAACCTTGGTACCTCTGAATATACAAATGCTTATTTTGGTGAATGTTTTCAGGGTTTTGTTTTTTAAATATTTCTTTACATACATATGAGTACACTGTATCTGTCTTCAGACACACCAGAAGAGAGCATCAGATCCCACTACAGATGGTTGTGAGCCACCATATGGTTGCTGGAAATTGAACTCAGGACCTCTGGAAGAGCAGTCAGTGCTCTTAACCTCTGAGCCATCTCTCCAGCCCCCAATCAAGATTCCTAAAGTAACAAGTCCCCATTATGGGGTGGGAGAGGCCTCTAAAACATTGGTTCTCAACCTGTGGGTCATAACCCCTTTGGGGTCACCTATCAGATATCCTTCATATCAGATCTGTACACTATGATTCATAACGTAGCAAAAAGTTATGAATTAGCAGCAAAATAATTTTATGGCTGGGGTCAATATATCATCAGGAACTGTATTTAAGAACCACTGCTCTAAAAAAAGCAAACAAAACCATCTGGAGTCCCTACTGACTAAATTCCCACTGATTTCCTAGACAGATCCTCTGGTGACTTTCACAGCTCAGTACTAGTCACCATTTAGTACAGCACTACTTAACAGTGCTTAAGAACACACAGGGACTGGAGACACAGCTCAGTGGGTAAGGCCACAGTACACATATAGTACACAGAAGAAAATGAAGGAAAAACATCCATGCACACAAGATAATAAGTACAAAAAATACACAGTCATCATGAAGCACCCATCAGGTCAGAAGTCTTAGAAAAACTAAATAAGCCCCACCTAGTGTAAACTGGATTTTTAGACACTAGGATCTAAAGGTCAGTACAATTAAAATGGGCATTTGCAGTAGACTAAAAGAGAGCACAAGCCAGAAATGACCAGAAGACATAAAATGACTGCTCCATTCCACATTCGCCTCTCAAGGGCCAAAAAGGAAAGATCCAGGGAACAGACAACAGTGTAGATCAGCTGAAAAAATTAACGACAGAAACAAACGCAAGCGTTCTTGGAAGATACATGCCAACATTTAAAACTATACAAGAAATACTGAGTAAAACTAAAGTCGAAGAAAATCCTAATTTAAAAGATGGGGGCGGGGGAGCCAGCTGGAGAGATGACAGGGTTCAGTTCCTAGCACGTGTAACTCCACTGCCGGGGATCCAATCTCCTCTTCTAAACTCCCTATACACTGCACGCATGTGGTGCGCACACATAGATGTAGGCAACATAGATGTAGGCAAACTATATACGTAAGATAAATCGCTTTGGGTCCTTCCTCTGAGCAAAAAGAATGGCACGAGTCTGAAACAAAACGCCTAAAGAAGTATTTGAAACATTCTTAAGAGGAGCCTTTACTATTTGCGTCCTACCCTGTACCGTATAGACGAATATTAAAGTGGCATAAGTGACTTACACCTATTTAACATGTGCTATACCAATGGAAATGATTTTAAAATCCACTTCTTTTTTTTTTTAAAGATTTATTTATTTTATGAATATGAGTACATTGTGGTTGCCTTCGGGCATTGTATCCCATTACAGGTGGTTGTGAGCCACCGTGTGGTTGCTAGGAATTGAACTCAGGACCTCTGGAAGAGTAGTCAGTGCTCTTAACCGCTGAGCCATTTCTCTAGCCCCTAAAATCCACTTCTTTTAAAAAAAAAAAAAAAAAAATCGAGGGCAGAAAAGGACCCCCCGCCAAGCCGCCCAGGCAGTTTTCATCTACCTTGGCAGGAAGACTTGTTTTACGAGTCAGTCTGGAGTCAGACACCAGGTCCGTCCTGGAGCCCACGTGTGGAGCACAAGGACGCGCAGTTCCACCGCAGCCCTATCCCGTGCCCGCCACCGGGGCACCAGTGATGGCTACACGCCACAGCGCCGTCCCGGCTCGCAGTCCGGGACGGCGAGCGATCACTCCACGCCACCCGCACCAGCCAACAAACCCGGGTCTCCGGGCCCACACCACGCCTGCGCAGTATTGACTCCTGGCTTGACTTCCGGTCAGGGAGGCGTTACACGCGGGCACATGATCCAAACAGACCTCAGAAAAGCCAACGGAACCCCGCTCGCGTTACCCAGGAATCGCCAGGCCTACCGGAAGTGCTCCTTCATTCGTTTGGAACCGCGGCGGAGCGGGTGTGCTGACGCAGACGGCTCCCAGCTACGGAAGAAGCGGCTGCTTGCCGCGAGCCTGCGCCTCTGCCGCGCGCATGCGCAGCTCCCAGGCCTGCCCACCTACACTGTGACTCTATGAGCATAGCAGCTGACCCACGTTCCAAAGAGCCAATGGGAAGTCTTTCCTCGCTGTGTCCTTTCTTCCTCCGACTTCCTGCCCCCTCCACCAGGCTTGCCTACCTGGTCCCCACCTTGCCCTGCCCTCCAGCTGCTAGGACCCAGGCGTACCATTATCCTAGACACCCTGTTCCCGCCTTTCCTCACATCCACTATGAAAGCATTAATGTCTTGTCCCAAGACTGTTACTGGAATTGTTAGGGTCAAAGTAAAAGTTTAGGCGTATACGAAGAAATAAAAGACGAGAATTTAGATGCCCTCAAACAGCGAGGAGCAAGCTTCATTCAGAGAAGTGGGTTTTCTAGTTCTAGCCATGCATGTCGCAATCCTGGCACAGGACTCTTGTCGCATAAAGACCAGAGGTCAAGAAAAGGCACGTTTCATGCTTTAAGCTGTAGTTTTTGTAGCAAAGGACGTGGGAGGGAGAAAGGGAGCTAGCTAAGGACAGAAAGAGGAAGTTAGCTGTTTTTTGACGCTACAGCATCTGTTGTCCCTTTTTTTGCAAACCACTAGTGTAGGTATCAGGCGCTTTTTATTTCTGCAGTCTCCGAATAGCTAGATTTGGATTCCGTTTCAGCGCCTTGACTTTTTTGGAGAGGAAGTGGGTGTTATTTCAGATCCTTTATATGCAAAGGATAGGAAGCGACTTCTGTCTGGCTACGTCCTACCGGCAGGGAGCATCATTTTCTAGGTCTTGGTCTGGGATGACTAAAAGAAGTACTGTTTTGACTTTGATTCGTGTGATGGACTGAATGGTGTCAGTGAAATGATCCAAGAGAAATTTAAATTTCTCTTTAAAAAAAAAAAAATGTTAGGGCTAGGCATGGTAGCACATGCCTTTAACCCCAGCACTCTGGAGGCAGAGGCAGGTGGATCTCTGTGAGTTCGACGCTAGCCTGGTCTACATAGCAAATTCCAAGACAGCCAGGGCTACCCAGAGAAATGCTGTCTAGAGAAAAGATGAAAGAAAAGTTTAAAAGGCAAAAAGATAAGAATAGGGAGGATAAAGAGGAAGGGTGTGAGAATGGGGCGGAGTCAGGACGGGAGGGACACTGGATTTTCTGTACCTGGTGCACCAGCCACCTTTGATTGGTTGGTGTAAAAACAGCATTGTCTCTTGAGGAGAGTGTAGATCCCTCTGTGGAATGCACTGAGGTCAATCCCCCACCATGGTGGCAAAGAGTCAAGTTCATCTTGAATGGTTTTGATCTGACTTGAAATGTCTTTACCAGATTGAGGTAGCTTCTAGTGCAAGGTGCAAATAATGAGGGTAGAATAATCAGGAGGACCCTAGCTTAGTTCCCAGAAGGGGAGGGGAAGCTTCACAGTGGCCCTAATCGTCATTCCTCATGCTCTTCTGCAACTTTGGGTTTGTTTGGGTTTTTTTTTTTTGGGGGGGGGGGGGTTCGAGACAGCTCTGGCTATCCTGGAACTCACTCTGTAGACCAGGCTGGCCTCAAACTCAGAAATCCGCCTGCCTCTGCCTCCCAAGTGCTGGGATTAAAGGCATGCACCACCACTGCCCGGCTGCAACTTTGTTTTTTAAGACAGCAGGACCTTCACTACCCTTGAGGTTCCTTATACACCATGAACTACCCCTGAGGGGCTCTTGTACTGAAATAACTCAATGGACATCTGTGTCACTCCAGCAACAGAAGAAAGTACCTGGTGGTATGGAAATTGCAGACCAAATAGTCAGTCGTATAAAGTAGAAAACCAAAAACTGCCAAGTTCTCCTGAGTAACAAAGCAGTTGTCAAGCTCATGCGCCATATGACCTCGCCTGTGTAACTCTGCTGAGGAGAGTGAGGAGTTTGCTCAAGAAAGACCGACAAGAAGGGCCCTTGTGCTGATGCGGTGCTTTGTGTCTTGACTGTGATCGACACAAAACCTAAAACGTCAATGAAATCATATAGAATAAATAAATTTACCTGAGACCACACAAAACCTAAAATGCCAGTGAATGAAATCATTCAGAATCAATAAATTTACCTGAGATCACACAAGAGAAGTCTAAATAGAAGCGGAAGCATGTCTTGCTATTGGTATGCGACATTTTACTATGGTTTTATAACTACGTATAATTTCTGTATTATTTCTTACAATTCCATGTGATTCTCCAAGTACCTCTGTAAAAATGTCAAGGGATGGATGCTAGGGATCTCTCAGCAGTTAAGAGAACTGCTCACCCTGATGCCCAGGACCCACATGGCAGCTCACAACCTTGTGTGGCTCCAGTCTGGCCCAGTGCCCTCTTCTGAGCTCTTAGGCCTGCACATGGTACGCAGACATACGTTCAATCAGAACACACATACTCGGTTTTTGCCTCTCATGATTACATGGGTTCCAAGGACTGAACTCAGGTTGCTGGGTTCTCAAGGTGCTTGCCCTCACTTGCTGAGCCATCCCACCCTGGGCAGCACTTCTTCTGAACATTAAGGCTTGCTAAGCAACTGACTAGGAGCACACTTTGAATGGCAGTTCACAAGCAATCTCTATGAGGCAACAGAACCATGGAAGTGGAAATGTCTTCTACCTGCTTCCTCTATTGACTGTGTTCCTAATACAACGCCCCTCATGCACACGAGGAGCTGTCTTCCTGTGTGGTCAGCATAACAAAAAGGCTTAACTTTCATCTAAATGGCCACGAGTGTCTAATGGCAACCTACTGAACAGAGAGGAAATGAAACTTGACCTGGCAATCCTTTTCCAGGGTGTTAGGAACGAGTGAGGAAATTTGTTTCCCACTACTGAACCAAACGTAATCTTCTGAGCATGACTCATCATGTCACCTTAAAAGGGGACTAAAGGGTGCATCTTGATGCTATTTTGAGCACAGAAGAGCCACCTTCCCTGAAGGCCTACACCTCTGTACACTTCAGGACTAACATCCAGGTAAGGCAGAGCTCATGTAAGTATCTAAAAAGATACCCCAGGCTAGTAAGGAATGTTTCCTGCCCAATGCTTACCCAATAGCTTTCCTTTGGTGTCCTATGGAAATTCAACACAAATTCCGATTCCTCATCATTTTTTTCCAGTTTGTCCTACAATTCAAGTTCCTACAACTTAAGAGGCAGCTTTACATTTTTAAACACCAGAAAGAATTCGTACAGAGTTCCAATTTGCAAGTTGGGGGAAACTGCAAAATTCATACAATCACTGAAAAAGACCTAGTCCCATTGGCAAGCTGAATGCAGGATTGCCAAGTAGACAGCTCAGCACCCTCTCTCCAGCCTTCTCCTGCAGTCTTGCCTGCCTGCTGGCTTCAAAACTCTTTAAGGAAAAGCCTGAGATGTGCATCATATGACCTCGCTGTTCTCCTACCAGGTTTTTTAACCCCCACCAGCACGCTGCACACTCAGACATAACACACAACCGGACACCTTCCTTTTCATGGTAACTTTTATAAACACAGCCGGAGTTCTCAGAAAGCAAGCCACTTCCAAGATCTACACCAATTTGACAAGAGGCCACTTAAAGAAAAGCATGCAAGGACAATTACCAGTCTCCTGCCAAGCCACGCCTACGTAAGGGAGGGACAAGGACTGCGCATGCGTGGTGGGTCTAACGCCTTCCACTCCAATTTTTGGCCCAGAGAAACCCCCTGTTTATAGCGGCTTTCCGGTTGCCTCCAAGCTGCAGTTTGGCCCAGGTTCCATACTCTCCGAAGGCCTCCATACGCACACGCAGCCATGTCTTCCGGGAGACCCGTGGCGCTGGTGACCGGTGCTAACAAAGGAATCGGATTCGCGATAACGCGTGACCTGTGTCGGAAATTCTCCGGGGACGTGATGCTCACGGCACGGGACGAGGCGCGGGGCCGCGCGGCGGTGAAGCAGCTGCAGGCAGAGGGCCTGAGCCCACGCTTCCACCAGCTGGACATCGACGACCTGCAGAGCATCCGCGCACTGCGCGACTTTCTGCTCAAGGAGTACGGAGGACTGGACGTGCTGGTCAACAACGCAGGCATCGCCTTCAAGGGTAAGCCACGGGGCGTGGACAGGGAAGGCTGCTTCCCCAAAGCCTGGTACCAGGTGGGCTGTGCCTCTCTGGGAGCATTACTAGGACCAGCAGCACTAAAGTGTAGGACTCTGAAACAGATCCCCTGGGGGAAACAGGACTGGGTAGGGGATTCAGGACTGCAGGAAAGCAGAGCCTCAATGATTGCCATCTTTTCCAGGTTTACTGCCCACCCCCAGGGTTATTGAATAATTGGGCTTAGGGAATACTTCAGTGGAACACTAATCTGATAGTGAAGTAAACAACAGATTGGGAAGTGAGATCAGGGGAAAGATGTTACTTTAAGATCCTGATATAAAACTTCACCCACCCTCCCCCAGTGGTGGAGTCTTTCAAAAACAACAGAATATTGTCAGATGGACAGTGAGGCAGAGCTGTAACTAAACACAGACTGTACTTAGAAGTGGATTTCTAACGCTCTGGGTTAGGTCTTAACATTTCAACTCAGCTAACTCAGTTCTCTTTCCCCCTGAAAGTTGCTGACCCCACCCCCTTCCACATTCAAGCAGAGGTGACAATGAAAACCAACTTTTTTGGTACCCAAGATGTCTGCAAGGAGCTACTCCCTCTAATAAAACCCCAAGGTGAGTCTGACAGGTGGTTCCAAGCTCAGTTCCTCTCCTTCTCTACACCTGCCTCTCTGCCACTTGTGAGGTGGGCTCTGATCGGTGACTCCATTCTTTTGTGCCCATTGACTCTCTCTTGGCATATCCAACTCTTCTTTAACCTCCAAACATGATTCCAGGGTCCATTTCTTCAACATACTCACCCATGGGGGGATTTTAGGATACTAATCATATCTGATACATTTTGCAGACATACTGACATCCCACTGGTCACAAGTAGCCTGTCCCCACAAGCCCTCAGATTGTACCCAAGTGCCTCCCTCAGCTCAGCTGTCAAGCTGCACTCCTGCAAACCCTCTGAGGAGGCCTCCTTTCTGGAGCAGGCTCCTTTCCCAGGCTTCTAGGCCTCTCTACAGAACTCCTCCCCTCCCAAAATCCTTCAGGAAGGAGATCAGGCCTTTAGCATGGTTCACAGGACTCTCTGATCTGACCCTTCCTTCCTCCAGGCTCATGTTAGCTCCCCATCAACATGCTTCACATTTCTGCAAAACAAACTATCACATTACGTTCCTCATGAACTGCGTTTATACCCCAAGTCTTTTAGATAGCATGTGAACGGCCGCTCATTAAATACACACCAGTAAGGACAAGTGAGCCGCTTTGGAACTGTGAGTCTCTGGTATAGAGTTGACTAAGTGTAGCTCTCTCAGAACTCCTGTCCTCTCTCCTGTCTGCCCCTCTGGACCAGACCTCATGATCATCTGACTTCACTAAGCACCCAAACCTTGAAGGCAAAAAAGCAGTTTCTATGCTACTTGAGTCCTGTTCTGTGCATCCCTGTCTCACATGAAATCTCTCTGACCTAATGTCTCATAAAATGAAAAGTGCTGCTCTAGTATATGCATCTCTACATGGTGATGTGCTTTCAGGCAGAGTGGTGAACGTATCAAGCATGCTGAGTCTCAGGGCCCTGAAAAACTGCAGCCCAGAGCTGCAGCAGAAGTTTCGAAGTGAGACCCTCACAGAGGAGGAGCTGGTGGGTCTCATGAACAAGTTTGTGGAGGACACAAAGAAAGGAGTCCATGCTAAAGAAGGCTGGCCTAATAGTGCATATGGGGTCACCAAGATTGGGGTGACAGTCCTGTCCAGAATCCATGCCAGGAAACTCAACGAGCAGAGGAGAGGGGACAAGATCCTCCTGAATGCCTGCTGCCCTGGGTGGGTCAGAACAGACATGGCAGGTCCAAAAGCCACCAAAAGTCCTGAAGAAGGAGCAGAGACCCCTGTGTACCTGGCCCTCTTGCCTCCAGATGCAGAGGGGCCTCACGGGCAGTTTGTTCAAGATAAAAAAGTTGAACAATGGTGAACCCAACTCTCACCTCCCACCCACTTGTGTCCTGACTTGGTGAAGGCCAAGGACATTTATAATCTAGTAACACTTGTGAAAAATAAAACTAATTCTT
>JAPYYD010002216.1:0-19773 GCA_028551405.1 Uromys caudimaculatus | reverse complement strand
TACCCTGTTTCTGTAAAACTCTCCAGGTAACACTGCCTCCTCCTCTCACCTCCTGGGCCGCTTCCTCCTATGTTGCTTCTCTTTCCTGTCTTCTCTAGAGAGTTAGGCATATCCTATTCTGTCACATCTTTCTCTGATTCATTAGACATTACTTTCAAACACAGGTACTTCCTTCTAAAACTACCTTTACCTTCATTGCTTGGGTTTAAAGGGGTGTGACCCTTAAACTGTTATTTCCAACCCTCTGGCTACTACTGATCTCTCTTCCAAACAGAGAGGCCCCATGCTCTACAGCGCTCTCTGTATGAGGGTGATCAGAAAGGTGGGCTCTGTCTGTGCAGCTCTCCTTGACTCCCTGTGACCTCACACAAACCCAGCCACGCTGAGCCCACACACAAAACAATGCTGAGAATGATTTAATGTCTGTTTCCTGACTCGTGGATTATAGTGCATCATGTGGAATTTTTTGTACCCTGGAACTGAATTTCCCTGAATCCCAGCATGCATTGTGGCCAGCGGTAGTGGGAAGGTAAAAGGATTTTAATCAAACATGGCTGAAGGAGGAGCCCCATCACCTCCTCTCTACCAGTTTCTAAACCGTCTATAAAATTTATCACACACAACTGAATGTGCAGGGCAAGGTTCAGAGCTTCTAGAAACCAGATTTCGGTTTTGAAACCTGTCTTCCCTCTGCACACCAAAAGCAGTGCTTGTGTGCGTACACGGGGCAGTGGTATTATAAAGAACACAGCTTGCTATGGCCAGAGCTGCAGCGCCTCCTCCTCCCCAGGGAATCCACACTCAGGCAGGCTCAGAGACACATGTACCAACAGCACCACGGTCTGGTTCCAGGCCATCCAAGTCCAGTCAGATAGGACCCCGATAGCTTACCCAACCTGCTCTTCCTGGTGGCTGCCACACTCACCGTGGCATGGCATGGGGGCCCCCTCACAGCTCTCTGATAAACTGCATCAGAGGAGAATATGGAGAACCTGCAAGCTACCTCCCACTGAAGCTGCTCCTGATTGCTGGGCTGCCCAGAGGACAGTAGCAGCCCCCTACTGGAGGATTAGAGATTAAATGACTCACAGCACAGGCCTTCCCAGCTCTGCCTTCCACCCTAGGGCAGACAGAATCCCACTCTCAGGCAGACACAGTCTTTAGTAGAACCTTCCACTCTCCCAGGTCACCTGCTTATCTTCCAAGGCACAGGGTCCTCGGTGTGCATCTGCCATTACACGCTCAATGTCCAGTGCAGTCATCCCTTTGCTTCACAGCTGGGAAGTCCTGCAGCCAAACCCCAGTCAAACTCAAACAGTAACAACAACTGAAGCAAAAGTTGGCTACGAATGTGAAATCAAGGAACAGTGAATGGGAGGTGAATGAAAAAAAAAAAAAAAAAAAAAAAAAAAAAGGGCGGGCAGTGGTGGCGCACGCCTTTAATCCCAGCAGAGGCAGGTGGATTTCTGAGTTCGAGACCAGCCGGGTGTACAGAGTGAGTTCCAGGACAGCCAGGGCTACACAGAGAAACCCTGTCTCGAAGAAACCAAAAAAAAAAAAAAAAAGAAAGAAAGAAAAAAAGAAAAAAAAATGGAAAAACACATGGCTGCTCCTAGGTACGGTGGAGTACAAAATTTATAATAGACAAAAGGCAGAGCATAGTCCGGGCAGGGACATCTGGGAGAGTCCACAGTGGACATGACCCAGAGCCATGTTAGGAGAGGGTAGAAGGGACGGGGGAGAGCCACACTAAGAGGCCAGGAGGGTAAATGATAGAGGAAAAAGACCAGGTCACCAAAATGGTTAGATGACTTAGGAAGGGCAGCTGGGAGAAGAGCAGCACAATCCCTAAACTAGAGGGCGGGTACACCAGCCATACCCTGTGACAGGTCGGGACTGAAGGATGCCTGGGAGACCCTGACAGCCAGGTCCACTCTGATTTGTTAAACCTTCAGAGAAAAGGGAGGTTGAAATGAGTTATAATCAAAGAGTTTATTAAAAAGTTGAATCAGGCTTTATGGTCCAATATTCTATAGGGATTAGACATATGTACTAGAGCACATCAAGTACTACTCACACCTTTCATCTCAGGCTGTGCACCTTCAGACAGGAAAAAGAGCATTCCTGTTAGGTACAGCCACGCCAGTGTGTCAAGATCTTTTGTTTTGGTTGAACTAGTGTTACTATAGTAATTTGGTTTCTGGAAATAAGTTTAGATCCTCATTTAGATTCTTGATTGTCCTGCTCTGTGAAAATGGCCATTTTGGACTTTTATTGATTGTCTAAAATTGATTACTTGACTACCCACTGCTAATGCCAACCACTGTCAAAGCAGGAAAGCTCCCACTCCCTTCCTTCCTGTCCCTTCCGTACTGTGAGTACACCAGCTGCAAAGGTGGTCAGTGAACACAATTCTTACACAGATCCCTCTTCTAATTCCCCTTAAAAAGTCAGGGACATAGGAGGACACTCACTCACTGGACTCTCTTCCTTCTCACTGACCAGTCATGGCCCAGTCCAGAGGAGTTGCAGGACTGTCTTCCAGGCACTGGACAACAGAGGCAGGATTAGGTGTTCAAAGCAAGTCTTAACTATATAGCATGAGGCAAGCTGAGCTAAAGAAGATATTCCTCTAAGTAGAAACAAATAATCAAAGCACTCGAGGAAAAGGAATACAATTCTTAATGACCTGGAGTCATTGGAGAATAGAAACAAATAAGAGATTGGAACAGTGATGTATTAAGAAAATAAAATTTAAAAAGCAATACTAGCAATTGACTTCTTTAAAAGGTAAATATAACTGAAAAAGAAACGTATACCTATACTGACTGTAAAAAAGAACAGGCTATCCCCTGGTAGATGAAATGGCATTAATAAGATACTGTTTGATCTTGCTCCCATGTACAATGTTACCTGCTGAGACCTGTAACCTGATACCCACAACTACAGCCAAAGGCCTGTGACTCAACCTTCTGAGCTGATTTAACTATGTCAACAAAGATCGTGCATATCTCCAAAAGACAGTCCCCTAATTGGAAATTCAATATTCGTGGCTGAACACAACCTCCTCAAATTGTACACCCACCAATCTGGTCTGTTTTCACTAATATCCATGGATTAATAATACATGCCATGAAATTACAAAATCACCCTGCCTGAATCAGGTCCTTCTTCACAATGGTGACCCCTGCAGATGACTCCCTTAAACGTTAGTCTGTGGTCTAGCTATTGCCTACCCTGTTTCACCCTGCAGTTCACACAGTAAACTGTTTGCTCCTGTTCTGGTCTGAAGGCAGAAGCCATGCTCCACATGCATCTTTTTCCTGTTGTTGCCTTGGAGAGTTAATGACATAACTGACATGACTAGTTTTAAAACTCTGTTAAGATACATCCCTTTAAATTAAGGATTTAAGACATTTAATCGAGACGAAAGCAAAGTCATTGCCCTGGGGAGGAAGAGACTGGAATCAAGGTGACCTGAGTCAACATAGCTTGTCTCAGAAACATTTTTCTGAAAAGCTGAAGATGCAGCTGTTCTAGAATTAATATGCCTTCCCAGGGAGAAATCACCCCACACACAACTAAAAGATTAATTTAAAAAAAAATCTCTTTGATAACAACTTGCATCCAATGCTGGTTTGTAGTGACATTTTTGAGAATTCTGGAATTTTGATTTCTTTAAAAACACAGAACTAGTATAAGAATGTGCTTTCATTATGACCCCAGGTGTAGGGTGTGAGGCTGCTTCTGACTGTCTGCAGCCCCTGACCATGATTAGCCTCGTGCTCCAGCAGAGGCATGGTTTTGCCAGCTACAGATTTCTGTAATGATGGGACATTTGGAATTCTGGAAAATTTTTGGAGGGTACCCTGAGGACCCTGAGAGGCAGTGTTGGGGGGTTGTGGTTTGTTAGTAGCTTAAACAAAAGGAAAGAAATCAGATTCAAGGATGTCTTTCTCCTCTATTCTTCTCTCCCAGCCATCTGGTGTTAGGCTGGGGGGTGGGGGAGGGAAACCACCACGTAGCAAAGACCAGCTACACTGGTTAGTGCTAAAGTAGGAGCCAGTCTAGGACAGATTTTCTATTCCACATATTGCAGGAGCCATAATGGGACAAGCTAGTAACTAGCAGGTGATCATCCTGAAATGGCCTGCTTCAGCCACTGAGGTGCGCCTTTATTAAGCAGGGCTGTAAGGGATTCACGTGGGGAAAGATTCCTGCTATTAATATGCTTTTCCTGTTATTATTAAACATATATAACAATCACTAAGTAATAGCACAGCCCTTTGGAGCAGATCTCTGCAGATCCACGAAGATGTACTGTCTTGAAGGGACGCTGTATAGACAAATAGATGACTTAAGTCTTAATGGTGATCCAATAAGAATTGCTAAAATTATATCAGTGATTAAGCTCTTTTATAGTAGGACTGCTATTACGTCCTATTCTGATAGTCAAAACTGCAATAAGAAGACTCTGCCAGTCTTCCAAGTGTCACCAGTTAATTGTTCTTAGATAGTAACCAGACTTTCTCCTACTCAGAGCACATTCCAAGAGGTTGTAAAACAATTAACCAAAGGTCATAAAAAGGGAACTAACGATTTATTATAGGTGCTAGGGCAGAAGATACAATATTGACTGGGTTTATCTATACAAAACTTCACTAATAACTTAGTTATGGTTTTAAACTTTCAGTGAACCTGTGGAGCTGAGACAGGTGATGGATGTTTAGCCAGATAATTACTCTTAATGGATATGCATGTAAACACTCTCTGTTGTAAACTTCTATTTCAATTTATGATTTGATTTTTTGTGTATGAACTTGTGATGAACTTTGTAACATATGATCACGTATTCTGAACGATGCATATGTACTGAAGACACAGAGAGAACTTCCTGCCTTTCTCCACTTAGAGTAGACATTTTTTCCCTTTTCCCACTTAGAAGAATTTTTCCCGTTCCCCACTTAGGATCTTTCTGCTTTTCCCCTTAGACAGCTTTCATGGGAAACTTTTTACAACCTAGTAATAAACTCTATAACCACTTCTCTAAGTGTCCCATTTTCTTAGCAGGCTGAAAGTTAAAGCCTCACAGTCCCTGCTGAGACAGAACAAAGGCCACATTGCTTAATCCTCCGCTGTTAGACTGCAGGTGTTAATCACCTAAGCCAGCAGCCTTTTACCCTCAGAAAGAGCAAGAAAGTTTGCAGGACTTTTTAGAAGTTATCATCAGCATTTCAGTACACTTAGAGAGCTAGGACATCCTGAGATCCTCAGACTTTAAAGCCGTCACCAGAGTCCTACTCTGTGCCCCCGCCACTACCCTCTCCAGACCAGGAGGCTCCCAGCACACATATGCTCTGCCCCTTAAGTCTCTTTTAGGTTCAGGACCCAGGTTATACTTTAAACATAGACTGGAGACTGCAAGTCTAGCCACTTAGACAGATCGAAGAGTTACACAGCAAAGATATCCCAGGATTATTTCTTAAGTACATCATTTCCCTAAAACAGCAGTTCATTTTTCAGTGACAGGGTCTTAAGTGGAAGGGCCCAGATGATGAAAAGCATAGGAAAAGAAGATCAAAAGTGTAAAACCTGGGGTGGGGAGGTCTTGCACAAGCTATGTCTTCTATGCCAAGTAAGCATCTTAGGAAGAAAGCCATCGTGTATACGACTTACATGAGGGAGATGGAAGGAGAGGGGGACATCTATGAAGTCAGCAGAAAGCTGAAGGAACTATGAAGTCAGCAGAATCATCACACAGTGGGACGCACTCAGAAGTCCAATCAAACACTGCTACACAGGGGGACTCAGGGCATCTCAAGCACAGTTCTGACCAAGCCTATAGTGCCCTTGGGACTGCTAACCACAGTCCTGTGTGGTGGGAAGAGCTGTGTTCTCTGAATCTGAAGCAACCCCTCCCTTAGACTCTGGTCCCAGACCATTACCAGCTCTCCTAAGCATATTCCTGGTATTACAGAAGGAGATCTGTTTTATCTCTATACCCAGAGCCTCAGGGAAAGCTCCCAAGGCCCAGGCCCCAGATTGTTACTGGCTCTGCCAAATCATTCCTGGGTTTCAGAAGGACCTACATCGCAGTACATAGGGACCTCAGGGAAAGAAAGCCTAGTTTTCTTTTTTTATCTTGTCAAATGGTTGTCACCAGGTGTCATCTTGCCCATGTGGCAGAACTATGCTTTTCTCAAGAAGATAACGGAACCTTTAGGCCTTCTCTTTGATGTGGGGATGGGCCTAGTGGCTGGTTGTAAATCAGGGTTGTTTCCTTTGTTATGGTTTGTAGCCATATTTCTGGACAATTCTGGTGAACAAACGTGTATCCTAGCATTCTAATCTCTAACAGGCCTGGTTAGCATACTACTTGTCTGTGGGGTGTTTTAAAGGCAGTCCTCTCTCAGCTAAATGCTACTTGGTGTGAACTATCTCCTAAGCATTAGTAAATCATTTAGATCATCAATTCTACTCTTTTACATGACAGCTTAATAGTGGATTGCTATCCAACACATGAGATGTCTTTTACCATCTCCACAAAATTAACTCCAAATAGATCGTATACCTTAACGTTAAATGGTAGGGAGAGAACTTGTAGAACCCACGGCTCTCCGGGTTTGGCACCATGCCAAGGATATTTCTACACACAAGCCACTGTTCCAAATGCCCTGCGCAGATGCAGTCCCCATGGTGAAGTTATTCAGAGGCTACTGCTAGGTCCAGCGAACGGCTAGGACCGCAAGGGACCTCACAGGTGGCCGCATCTGGCCACAGGTTCCCTCCCCAGCCCGGACCCACCACACCAGCTCCCGCTGCTCAGCCTCCTGCTCCTCCCCGTTGTTGGCAGTGACCTGTCCTCACCATGTCGCAATTTCGGAGCTTGTCGGAGCGCGTCTCACAGCACCCAGAAGCAGGGCTCACAGCAGAACACACTGAACCATTCAAGGCAGCTCAGCTACTGGGCGGAACCTGCCGCATGGCACCCGGAAAACCCGCCTCCTCTTCTGACTGGGCAGGTCCGCCTGAAGGCTCTCATTGGTCAGTGAGTCTTGAGTGACATGAGCTCCTCCCTTAGGCTTAGAGTGTGCTGAGGGATGCAGCACAGTGGTTCCTGGCTTATACTTCCAGCCTACAACTAGACCTTTTCCAGATCTACAGGGATTTGCATTTCAGTAGTACTTGTGCCTGTTGGAGGCAACAGCCTACCCATCTGTCTCTCACCCAGCCCGAGGGAGGACCCACTGCTCCAGCCTCCACTGCTCAGCCGCCTGCTCCTCCCCTTTGTGGGCAGTGACCCTGTGCTCACCAGGTCCAGACTTCAGACAGTGCCTGAGCTCCCTTCACAGCACTCAGTAGGCACTTCCCCTTCTTCTTACTGGAATCAAGGTAGATAGCCCCCTTACTCAACCTGCAGTCGGAATTGGTCCGACAAGTGGAAGGGTGCCCAGATTATTAACAGTTAAAGAGATTTTTAGGAAACAAGAGTTTTGTTTAATGGCTTCATGCTGGGTTCAGGTAAACTGCAGCTACTTCTTACCTGGTAGGTATGAGACAAGCCTGGGAGAAAAGCAGGAAATAGATGACAAACGCTGAGGAGCACTTTTGTGGGCCGGCACATCACCCTGGGGGGGAGGGGTGAAGGGGGGGGAGAGAGAGAGAGAACCTTGCTGGTCAGAAGTAGGGCAAACAGACAGAGAAAGTGCTACAATCTTCAATGTCCTTTATATATGTGGGCTGCCACCAGAAGCTGTGGCCTAGTTTAAAGTCCTCCCCAAATGCATAC
The DNA here is from genome assembly GCA_028551405.1 of Uromys caudimaculatus. Taxonomy (NCBI): domain Eukaryota; kingdom Metazoa; phylum Chordata; class Mammalia; order Rodentia; family Muridae; genus Uromys; species Uromys caudimaculatus. The sequence goes on along the minus strand of JAPYYD010002216.1, from coordinate 11,984 downwards.
TGGAGAGAAGCTCTATGAATGTAATCGATGTGGTAAGTCTTAGTCACAGTCATGTGATCTCAAAATCCATAAAAGAACATACATTGGAGAGAAACCTTATGAATGTAAGCAATTCCTGTTTGCGGGTCATAGTAGTCTCTGAATACATAGAAGAATACATAGCTGATTTTTGATAATATTCTGCTTCCCTGATGCCTTCAAAACACTCAGTCAGAAGCCCTGAGTGGTGGTGACTCCAGGTGACATGAAAGTTGTTAGGGGAACCTGAGTCTCAAATAGAGTCTGGGGAAATCAGGCATTGCAAAGAGCTGTGGAGAGTGGATAAACTATCAGGGAGGGAGCTTTGCATGAAAAGGAGAGGATTAAAAGGCCAGAGAGCAATGCTTGGGAATGCAGCTGAGGACAAGCTGGCTCCTACACTGCCTCTGTATCCACTCAGCTGAGGTGGGTCAGCCCCCTCCAGGTCTTCTGCTCTTTCCTTCTCTTGGCAACTGCATGTAGCTGTCAGTGCAGCACCCTTCAGGCCCCCGCTCTGTGGTCTCCTTAAAGCTCCTCAATCCCCACTGTGTCATCCCTATAGCCTGCCTGCCTGGTAGGGATAAGAATATTCTCTGAGACATTTATATCTCTCCCTGAGGCAAACATCTAGTGAAACAGTGGACACCATGAAATTCAGTTTTCCCCTGTAATCTCATTCTGGAAAAAGAATGATTCCTGCATATGAGAAAGTCTCTGCTGAATAACCATTATCTCATCATCTGGATACCTTGCAGGACAGAAAGGAGCTGAGAATGTGGGGAGGGATTTATGAATAGGAAAAGATTCGTTACATGGCTTGGTTAGATTATTTCATTGTTCACATCTCTTGCCTTCTATCTAAACCTGTTAGGACCCCAAGGATGAATTAGTTACATCATATCTTCATCACTGGTCAAAATTAGTCACACTGAATAAATATGTTAATGTTTTTAATTTTATTAATAGTTTGCTTTTTTATTTTCCATTGTTCCCCTCCCCCTACTTTTTAAAAGTTGTTTTAAAGAATAGTCCCACCATGAATCTCTGGCTGGCCTGGAACTCAAAATACAGACTAGGCTGTCCTAGGACATCAGAGAGGTCTGCCCAACTTACTTCCAGAGTTGCCTGTATTATAGGTGGGCATGTCACTGCTACATAATTCAGTTCTTCTAATCAGCTTATTGAGGATGAGTGGCTGAACCTGGCTGGTTAGGGTAACCAGGATACAGGCTGTGATCCTAACTCCAGTAACAGAAGAAGGCTCCCATCAACTGCAGCTCTCTGCCTTAAAGTTCACTGTCTTCCAACTGTGAACAATGGTGTTTTTCTTTATCATTGAGTCTGGTATAACTCATCAAAGGACTAGGGAAGAGTTTTGTCCTTATTCTACAGATAGTGAAACCCAGGCTCACAGAGAAATGTGCTTTTGCAATATAGTTGATGGCAGCTGTTCATCTTATGTATCCTGTCATTCCAATAAGTCATCAAATGAAGTTGAAACAACCTAAGACAGGCATGGTGACACAAGAGAGTAATCATGGTGCTTAGAAAGAGAAGTCAGGAATGTCAAGGCTTCAAAGTCATCCAAGGAGAGAATGGTCAGTGGTATGGAGGGTGGGCCACAGAACAAAGAGACACTGTGATTGGCTCAGGCCAATGTCCATAGTCTTCCCTGCAGCTCAAGGACGTCTGGGCCATGGCACCAGCAACTGTTAGCTGAGGTATTTACCACCCTGTGTTTTCTAACCAAAGCAGCCTGGGTAATTCTGGGTCAGACTTCTCTCTGTCATCAAGGAGTAGAGCTCCTGCAAATGGAGGGATTTGCCTCAGACAGGGATGCTTCCTAACTGCCTATCCAATGCAATGTACTCAGCCCTGAGACCATAGCCACACAACTGACAGAAATGGACTCACCGGGTTTTACTCGTGTGTTTGCATTACTTCTACATGCTTAAAAGGAAGACATTGGAAGGAAGACTTGGGGAAGGGATGGATGAAAACAAGGAAAGGGGAAAGTGATGTAGTATACTTTAGTTAACATGTATAAAAATAAATTTTTATAAATAAAAAAAGCAGCTAGAGAAAGAGAGCAGTTAAGATCACTGTTATAGAAGACACAGGTTCCATTTCAGAAACTGCCTGCTAGCTCACCACGTCCTGTAACTCCAGTCCCAAAGGATCTGATGCCCCCTTCTGGCTCCTGCAGGTACTGTGCACAAACACATGCAGGTAAAACATCCATATACATAAAATAAAAATAAAGCTTAAAAATGCAATTCTCTCAGGGCTAGAGAGATGGCTCAGTGGTTAAGAGCACTGACTGTTCTTCCAGAGGTCCTGAGTTCAATTCCCAGCAACCACATGGTAGCTCACAATCATCTATAATGGGGTCCCATGCCCTCTTCTGCTGTGTCTGAAGACAATGACAGTGTACTCACATACATGAAAATAAATATATTTTTTAAAAAGCCTTTTACAATTTTTTCTCCAGTGGTTTCATAGCCTGAGACAGACAGCTGCCAGGGCTAGTTGAAATGACCTCCTGTGGTCCTGCATGGAAGTGGCTGTGGCTTTCCTGTGAGCCAGCCTGCTCAGAGGCAGAAGCAGCCATGGTCTGAGGTTAGAATAGCTCAGCATAGCTGTTCATTTAAGAACTTTGACCACAATGCTGATGGTGGTGTTTCCTTGATGTTTTCTGTATTTCTGTTCTCTCTCCTTTGTATGGGAACTGTGGCATTCATCAATCTTTCACATCTATGTTTTAGATCACACATGATGGTCTAGAAGATAGATTTGTTCTGTAAATATCCCTTTGTCTTATGGGCCAGACGTGCAGTCTTCAGTCCCTATTTAAACTGTTCAAAGTATAACCTGGAGCCTGAACCTAAAAGAGACTTAAGGTTGACAGCATGTGAAATGCAAAACCTGTTCTAGGCTACATGCTCTTCTTTGAGGAGTAACCAGAGCTGAATGCATGCTACTATTAAAAATATTTTTCTTTATTGATCTCTTAAGTGTGTGGAGCAATTTCTCCCTGGGAAGGAATATTAATTCTAGAGCATCTATCTCTGGCCTTTTAGAAAAATCTGTTTCAGAGACAAAGTCTTTTATATTGACTCAGGTAGCATTGCTCTCAGTCTGTTACTTCCCAAGGCAATGACCTTGTTGTCCCCTTGATTAAGCTAACTAAAGTCTTAAAGGGCCACCAGTTTTAAAATGACCAATTTGAGTCATATAATCAACCATCCATTGCAGCAACAGGAAACAGATTTGTATGTGGAGCACAGCTTTCTGCCTTCAGAACAGAGTAGGAGGACTAGCTTAATGTGTACGTCACAGGGAGAAGTAGGGTAGGCAAACAGCTGTTGACGTCACTACTATGAAAAAAGACACAGACAGACCAGATTGGTGGGTGGACAATTTGGGGAAGTTAGCTTGATACAATGAATATTGAATTTCCTGATTGGGGACTGTCCTTCGAGGATATGTTTAATCCACTTGCACAGTTAAGTCAGCCCCATTGGCTGTAGTTATGTGAGTCAGGATCTCAACAAACAGCACTGCAGAGAGGGAAAAGGTCACACAGAATCTTATTAATCTCATTCCCTTTGCCAAGGAATGATTTGCTATGTTTTCAAAGTCACTATAGCTACTTTTAAAATTATAGTTATCATTCTAAAAAGTCAATTATTGATTTCACTTTTAAAAAAAGAATTATTTATTTTATGTATATGTGTACACTGTATCTGTCTTCAGACACACCAGAGGAGGGCATCGGTTCCCATTACAGATGCTTGTGAGTCACCATGTGGTTGCTGGGAATTGAACTCAGAACCTCTGGGAGAGCAATTCAGTGCTCTTAACTGCTGAGCCATCTCTGCAGCCCCTGATTTCACTTTTTAAATTTGATTTACTTTCATTCTACTTTCTCCAATGTTTGCTAGTCATTAAGAATTTCCTAACTCCAGTGGCTGTGACTCAGGGTCCCCACTTAAAGACACTGGCACAGAGGTCAGCCTGTGGTCACTCACACCAATAAAGAGAGATCAGAGAGAGAAGTTAACTGAAGACATGGTGCTGGCACATTTGGAGGAAGAGGTGCTGGAGCACAGCTGTGACCTGGAACCTGAAGCGGTCATCATGGCCTGGGCTGTCTGCCTTAGCAGTCTGATTTCTGGGCTGTCCCCCTAGTACAGTCCCCTCAGAAAAGCTGTTCAGCACACCCATGGAGGCTGGCAGCTCTGGTCAGCCCAGGCTCATGATGGAGCATTTTGAAAAGCTCGTCTTTTTAAAAGTGAATCTCCCTTGGTATGCTTTCAGTATTTAACTCAGAGATGGAGCTACCCGACTGGACATGTGCTTCCGAGTGCTAGCTATTGTACCAGGGCTGACTCGCCTGTAGGCCATGTAGGACACCAGACCAGGCATCTGTGGCTGCCTGCCAATTCTCACCGAAATATCCACATGTGCCTTACTTCTCCTTCAGGCCAGGTGTTGGGGTGCGTTTTCAGAAGCCCACTGGAAACAAAGTCTTGGCAATTATGAAACAGGATGATCAGGTTTCAAACTATAAAGTTTTTTTTAAAGAGGGGGTAATAATCTGTTTTGCTAGAATGGAAGGAAGATGTAAACAATTTTATTGTGTAGGGTTTTTAATTCAGTTGTGTAAAAGCCACAAATCAGGTGCTGTATTTTCACTAAATATTTTAATTGCAACAAAACAGCTTCTGTGGCTGTTAAATGAAACCTGTAAGTAGGAGGAGAGATTAAGGCATCCTGACTGAACAGTTCTTAACCACAGACTCCAAAAATACGTCGAAGAGAGAATATTCTGGAAGCTGTTTACGTTACAGGACCAGGCATTTGAAAACAAAACTGAACCTGTGCATATCATGGTGTGTCAGTCACGTGGCTAGTTGGTCAGGAGAACGTTCCCATGTCAGGTGCTGCACTCAGGTTTTATGTGGTCAGTTAACTCAGAGATATTATCATGAGCTCCTTGAAATTGGATCCAAGGTTTAAAGTCATGCTTAGGACTTCACCAGTGCATGATATGACACATTTACAACAGACGGCCTGTTGATCAAATCTCCATGCCTCTGATTTATTTTTGCGTCTCTATACAATAAAGCTATCTCATAAGAAGTATGCACTGATCCCCTCACAGTTTGACCAGATATAGCTCAGATTCTACTTTGAGGAGGTAGCTTGTTGACAGGGAAAGTGCTTGTTTATTGCAGTCATGAGAAAAGCCTTACACATTTAGATTTTTTTTTTCCCTATGATAGGGAAGCCTCAACCATCACTGGGACATTATAGAATCGCAAGAATATCAAAATGAAGCATCAGCTATCAGGTTCTTTACCAGACTACAAAGTTTTTGCTTATAATATCTTTAAAAAAAAGTTTTTCTCATTTCAAATCAATTAAATACTATGGGCGAAACAAATCACTCATTTGCCTCTGACCTTTTAAAAAACTATTTTGTTGAAATACTGTATGTAGCTGGGCAGTGGTGGCGCATGCCTTTAATCCCAGCACTTGAGAGGCAGAGGCAGGTGGATTTCTGAGTTCGAGGCCAGCCTGGTCTACAGCGTGAGTTCCAGGACAGCCAGGGCTACACAGAGAAACCCTGTCTCAAAAAAAAAACAACAACAACAAAAAAGAAATACTGTATGTAGGCTCAGTCTGAATTTACATGGACTATGCTTTAGTGTATTTATAAATGATGAGCTTAGATTCTGAAATTAAACTTTTTATTTGAGATTTAAAAAAAAGAATTTCCATTTTCTGAAGTGCTGTTGATCATCAATTTCTGTTTAGAGCAGTGTCTCTTGTAGCTCAGGTTTGCCTCATGCTAGGTGAATGATAATTGCTTTGAACACCCAATCCTGCCTCTGCTGCCCAGTGCTGGGAAGACAGCCCTGCGACACCTTCCAGGCGCCTTCAGGGGTCAGTGAAAAGGAAATATAGGCCAGTGAATGAGTGTCTTCCAACCTCTGTGGTCTTTACTGGGACTTGCAAATGAAGAACGGTCTGTGCAGGAATTGAGTTCCAGGACCAGTTGTGAAGCTGGTATAGACAGCCCAGAACAGGATGGACAAGAAGGAGGGTGAGAGCTTCCCTAGTGAGACAGGAGTCGACATCGTCAAGGAGCAGTGAGGGAATCCATGTTAGATGATCAATTACTCTCCTGACTGGCCATTCCTCAGGTCCACAGGCCAGGCAATCCAGGATCTGGATTAAAAAACAAAACCAAACTGAACTTACTGTAAAACCAAATGATTATAGTTATACTAGTTCAACCAAAATGGAAGATCTGGGTAAATGGTGTGGCCCTGCCTAACAGGACTGGTAGTTTCCAGTTTTAAGATGTTCAGCCTGAGAGAAAAGGTGTGAATCATATTTGGTGTGCTCTAACTCAAATCCCTAGACTCTGGAGCACGTGGCCGTAAGCCTGGTTAACCGTGTAAAAGCAATTCTTAGGGTAGAATTCCATCTTCCCACCAGGCCTTTCCTGCCTCCAAGCCCTCCCACAGAGCCGTACTGTTCTCCCGTCATGGCATCTTTACTCTAACAACAGTTACTGCTTGATGTGACCTGTGTTTGGCTGCAGGACTTCCCAGCTATGAAGCAAAGAGATGGCTGCACAGGACATTGAGTGTGTCATGGAACATGCACACAAGGGTCCCTGTGCCTTGGAAGAGAAGAAGTGTTCCGGGAGAATGGAAGAATTTCTACAAAGCTAAAACTTTCCCAGACTAGGGTCTCTTCTGCCCCGAGGTAGAGGCTGGTTAAGTCTATGCTGAGTCATGTGATGTCTGCTCATCCATAGGGGAGCTCTCACTGCCTGAGGCAAGCTGGGGGCACGAGCTAAGAATAAACTCTAGGAAGGCCTCGCCACCAGGGGCACCAGGGAGAGGCAGCCTGTGAGGTTTTCCAGGATTTTCTTATGATGAGGTTGTCGGGAGCTGTGAAGGAGACCACAGACCATACCATGTGACAGCCTATGCATAAGAGGGCTAATGTCATCTAAACATGGCATCCTTGTTTTAGAGGAGATTAATCCTTTGGGAGGGGGTGGGGTCAGAGAATTCATCTTCAAATTTCTGATCAAAGTCTTCCCAATCGATCTTATCTGGGAGAGGAGGATATGATCTTGAAGCCTATAGAGCAGGCGGGGCCATAGAGTTGATGTCTGGAGCAGCAGTTTTTATATTTGGTTTACTCTTTACTTGGAAAACCTCTTTTTGGCTGCCTTTATTTGTTTTAATATTTATTGTCTATATCAGACTCATGTAAAGAAGCTGACGCATCTTCCTCGGTGTTCTCTCCCTCTCCAGGTACCTCATGGTAACACCTTGCATTAATGCCCAGGTGATCAAAAATGATATTGGAATTTTTCCCCCTGCTGATGACCCTTTTTCACATTCTGTTTTCACTCCTCCCACATACGTAAGCCTAATGGCCATTCATCAGGAAACCAAGGATTATATTCACACATAGTATTGCAACAATTTAGCAGATGTGCTTTTAGAGTACTGAGCTCTGTTCTGGTTTAAAACTATGGTGCATTAAGTCAACATAAGGCACAAGCTTACCGGATTTCCCCCCATTCTTCCTGCTTACCTCTTTCTGCATGCTCCTCTACATCCTTTTGTCTGAAGGTCTTCAGTTCCCATTCAGGCACCATGTATGAATTGTCTCCTTTCAAAGCAGGGCAACTGGGAATGACAGAGCCAAAAGGGATGCAGTCTAACACTGTAGACAACTTTATTTCATTTTCACTGTATTTTTATACATGGATGCAACAAAGAAGGTAGTGATGCAAAGGAGGGTATTTGAGTTCAGAAAAATACATACTAAATATTAACAGAATAGACCCATCTTCGTCTGGTACTTACTACAGATTATAGCTCAGGGATGCATGGACGCAGGCATAAGACCCTGATCTGAATTCAGAATACACTGAGGACAGATTCTTTGTTCCATGCTCTTCAGAGCCTTCATCTTCCAGACTCAATATATCCTTTGACCAGACTGGATTTTTTAAAATAATTAATGTAAATACTTTATTAAAAAACTATTTTACAATCTAAACTTTTATTTGAGAAATGTATTCACATCCACAAGTTCTTTCCACGAATGCATTCCATAAGGAAGACACTAAAATATTGTTGGAGGGGAGGGGCAGCTAGTGTCACCACCAGTTCAAACTGCCTCATTTGCTTATTTCTTAAATCTCTCTGTGTGTTCTATTGGTAGATGCCTCTTCCCCAAAGTGGCAAATCTCAGCATCATTTTTAAAGGCAGGACAGACGGGAAAATACCTGCCACAGGTTGCTTACATCATAAACATATTGGTCAGATCATCAAGGAGCACAAGGTAACACAAAGTGGGCAGCAGTTGGTAAACTGTAAACAAGAAGAACTGACTGCTAATCTCTTCCCTGAGAAGCAGGGATGAGACTCACTTCCTGTTTTATTCAGACAAAAACCTAGTTGTCAGAAAGGTAGGATGCTGGCTTCTGAAATGTTAGAAACAGCTTTAGATCAAAGACTTTACTGAGCTGAAGTGTGCCCAAAGCTTGAATACTCAAGTTTCCTAACCCCTTGTATATAGGCTGATACCATCTCAAACAAGATTCAAAGTAGTATTCACCAGATGAACCTGAGAGTTCCTGAATCACACCCAGATAACAAGTCAAGACTGTAAGAAAAACGGTAAAACTGAAAGTTTTCTTTCTTTCTTTCTTTTCTTTTTTTTCCCACTTATACGGAATATTTTTATTCAGAAAAAAAAAAAAAAAAGAAAGAAAGAAAGAAAGAACCAAAGCAACACACAATGTCCATGTCACTTGCAGTATCAGTCAGCTTTCAATTTGGCTCTCCTGTCCAGAAGTGTCTCATGTAAAAATCCATCTTTCCGAGCCTTTTAAAGAATTTTACTATCTTCTTTGTTTATTTTGAGTTTGTGGTCTTGGAAGCTCTGAAATTTCTTTACATAGTTGATCTCACACTGCTTCACACTTCCCTGGTCTTCCGGGATGTCGCCCTTTGTCTTGGTCTCTCTTTCTGCACAGGATCTGATCTTTATCATTTCTTCTTCTCCTGCTGTTGTACTCTTTGCTTCTATATCCCCTGCTTCATCACATCTAGTAAAGCAGCTAGCTGAGGCCAGTAGAGCCGTCCTCCCGTCTTGAAACACTGGGTCCCATTGCTCTCTTGGTCCAGTTGCATCCAAACACCCAACAAAAAGTTCATCTGAGTTTATACCAAGATATTTTCCATAGCCCGACTTCAGAGCAATTCTGGAATCAGACAATTCGACAGCAGTAAACCACTCTGGAGGACTGGGTCCTTCATCAGCTTCTCTGTGTGGAGCTCCCAGTGTAAACAGTCCCTTGTCCAGTGCATAGATATAGGCTCCTTTATCCATTCCAATGGCAATAGTTCTGAAATCTCCCCAAAGTTGGATACAGTCCACCAAGATTCCTACAATATCATGTTGGGTTTCCTCATCTTCTTCTCGTTTTCTCTTCTTATCTTTACTCTTTTTCTTTTTACTCTTGGCTTTAGTGCCCTTGAGCACGAGTTTGGTGGACTTTGCATAGGTAAATTAGGCCATGGTTGGGCACGCTGAAGTGGCAGCCGCTGGCAGAGCTCCTGTAGGTCCAGGAGGAGGAAGTGGCTCTAACAGTGGGAGCTGAGGGGGTCCCCAAATTGAAAGTTTTCTAATAATTATCACTTGAAACTCGCTCCCACACAATGGGAGAAAAAAATTAGCTATTTTCAGTCCACACCTGGACAGAGAATGTGAAGTTCTTGTCGAGAACACCTGCAGCCTCCCAGAGAAAACCCCCAAAAGGCGTGTTAACCAAACGTACTCTGGTTAATGACCCATTCCTTTTGGGCTCACGTTTGAGCGTGGGTATTTGCAAACTACGTTTAGACAGAAAAAGTCCCTCCACATTACAGAAAATGGTTCTTGGATTTAGCAGTTTGATTTGTAAATTCTCAAGGAGAAAGAGGTAAAAAGGAAAAAAAAGTTCAGGTAGTGACTCAAAGCTGTTGTCCAGAAAGGACAAGCTGTCCCGTCATTTTATCACATCAGCGGGTCAAAATGCAAGCAAGCGCAGCAAAAGGATTTGCAAATAATTTCAGTTTTGAAAATACCTTAACGATAAAGTGTTACTTTGAAAAAGGCAGTAGTGGTAAAATAAGCATGACACTTATAAATCTATTTTTTCAAGGAAAAGTTACCTGCCCAGTTGCTCCCAGTGAAATTAACTAGGATCTCTCGGTTAGGCGCCACGGGAGTGAAAGCTAAGCAGGATTCCTCCAGGGCACCGGACCGGCGCAGCGTTCTGTTGATCCTTAACCAAATTCTGAGAAATGTTTATGCTAAGGCTTAAAAAGTACATGGAGATACATTTTCAAAAAAAGATTTTTTAAAATGGAAAAGACTCTCAAAAATTAAAGAAGAAATAAAACAAAATTTCCTCCATTCACCTCTCGGAAGCCTCAGCCTGGTAATAAAAATTACCGTGCTTCATGACAGCTTCCACAGCACAGTAAATGAAGACTTTTCCATAAATGACATTCTTTAAAACAAAAGAAAGAAAAAGTAATGTGTTTTTTACAAATAATCTCTCTTCTCTTGACCCTAGGGAGGAAAATTTGTGTTAACTCCAAGACCATTGCTGCTGCCGGCCATCTGACCCACTCCCCTTCCCATGATACCCAGCACTGAGGACAGAAGGGCCTGGAGGGAGCCCTGCTGGTGGAGCGCACCCATTTAAGCGTCTTTCTTTCATACTCATGCGCTGCGCTCTGCCTTTAATATAGAACCCACAGAGCCTCCTTTCTGTGTAAAATGTTCTCCAGTTTCAGGGACGCTTTCTAGATCTTAGGACGGACTGATAAAGTCATAGTTTAGAGTTGGCTTACCGGCAAGGTTGGGTGGACAGAGACATGGTGACTGGCTACAGAAAGCTATGTGACTTCTAAATGACTGCGTAATGATTTGCAAGTGTTACAAATGTTTGCTCCGAGTCCCACACATTCCCCGCTCGACATTCCTGTTTCTTTATTCTTCATAGTTTTCTAATGAACAAATTAATATTCCTGAGTAAGCATATAAAAAACGTTAACCATCTATCAAAATATAAAGACAAATAAAACGCTGACTCACAATACAAATTTTTACAGAGCAGTACAGGTGCACGGCTAACGCCTGCAGCTCTCCATGGTGATTGGCCCGCTCCTTCATAGACTACAAGACTCAACTGCCTAAAGTACTCCGAAGCATGGCAATTAGATGCTTCAGACCGTAAACTTACCCCTCATCTACTGTGTTGCTAGGAAACCCATGAGCAAAGTCAATCACTCGCACTTCCACTTCCGCGATCTCCTGAGGACCCGCGGGAAAGTGGTGAAACACCTTTTCCAGGTGGTGAAGAGTTAAAATAAAAATGCAGGCAAGACTAGCCCAGACACTCCCGCTTTCCCCCTCCCCTCCTCTCAGGGGCAGCTTGACCAAGGATATTCTGTTTTGATAAAAACAAACCACAAGGACATTTATGTAACTGAAACCCTGTATGCATGGAAAATTCCATTTGATCTTTTCTATAAATACTTTTAATTCTAGCTGGTAGGGTCGACTCCTCTGGTCTCTGTATAGACTATGAGTCGGCCCTAGTGCACTAGAATGAGCCCGAATAAACCTCTTGTATTTACATCAAGAACGGTCTTTCGTGAGTTCTTGGGGGGGTCGCGCCATCCCGAGACTTGAGTGAGAGTCTCCCCAGCTCGGAGGTCTTTCATTTTGGGGGCTTGTCCCGGGATTTGCGACCACCCTCGTCTCCGAAAACCTACTTGGAGGTGAGATTCTGTTTGTTTCTTGTTCGTCTGTGCCGGCTGAAGTCTGAATCTGTATTTTCGGTATGCGCGCGCAGTCTGGTATG
>JAPYYD010002210.1:0-19919 GCA_028551405.1 Uromys caudimaculatus | reverse complement strand
ACTACACCCTAGAAAAAGCAAGAAAGTAATCTTTCAACAAACCCAAAATAACAAAATAACAGGAAGTAACAATCACTTTTCCTTAATATCTCTTAACATCAATAGACTCAATTCCCCAATAAAAAGCCATAGACTAACAGACTGGATACGTAAACAGGACCCAGCATTTTGCTGCATACAGGAAACGCACCTCAGTGACAAAGACAGACATTACCTCAGAGTAAAAGATTGAAAAACAATTTTCCAAGCAAATGGTCCCAAGAAACAAACTGGAGTAGCCATTCTAATATCGAATAAAATTAACTTTCAACCAAAAGTTATCAAAAAAGATAAGGAAGGACTTATCATAGTGGTCAAATAGAAATATTTAAGGGGTAACTTCAGCAAGTGTTATAGGCATCTGATGAATCTCAGTGTAATGGCCTTGGGAAACACAAAGGAATGTTGCTCTTTGCTCAGAGTGAAGCTAACATGTCTTCAAGGGAAAACATTGAAAGTATTTGAATTTTATGTTCACATTAGGGAGGTGAGTCCTATATATTTTAGAAGACTAATATTTATTTTCTCTGAATTTAGTCAGGAGTTGTCACCTTATTTCTAGTTGAGTGTGACAGTAGTAAGGTTTTCAAAGCCTACTGAAAACAAGGAACATTAAACACGTGATTCATGAGATGAGGTCGTGTGCTATTTTGACTGAAGTCAACTTTCCTTGGTCATTTCAAAGGAGAAAAAAAATGGCCTATAAAACTGTAAAAGTTGATCTGTCAGAAATAATTTCCAATTGCATAATGTTTTTACAAAGTGATTTATTTTAATCATATTTATAACGTGAAAGTATAAGATGATGATAATATTGGCTTCTAAAGTTTTAGCGAAAAAATAGCATTTTAATTATTATAGAAATGTCTACAAGTAATTTTGTAATTTATTAATTCTGTATTTAATTTTGACATATTTCTCATAATTCACCATTGTATATAATACTGTGATAGATATCTCACAGTACATACATATTTTTGTCAACATAAGTTCCTAGAAATAAGTTTGCTAGATAAAATTTTATGTACAATTTACACTTTGGTACTTGTTGGTAAACTGTTCATTAGAAGTACTGTATTGATTTGTACTGTTATATGGAACATGTCTCTAAAATTCTCTAATAGTTAAATTTTATTATAAAAAATATTTATTTTATGTAGATGAATACATTGTAGCTGTCTTCAGACACACCAGAAGAGGGAAGGGCATCAGATCCCATTCCAGATGGTTGTGAGCCACCATGTGGTTGCTGGGAATTGAACTCAGGACCTCTGGAAGAGCAGTCAGTGCTCTTAACCACTGAGCCATCTCTCCAGCCCCATTTTTCTTTAAAAGACAGAGTTTCAGCCGGGCAGTGGTGGCGCACGCCTTTAATCCCAGCACTTGGGAGGCAGAGGCAGGCAGATTTCTGAGTTCGAGGCCAGCCTGCTGCTCTACATAGTGAGTTCCAGGACAGCCAGGGCTACACAGAGAAACCCTGTCTCAAAAAAAAAAAAAAAAAAAAAAAAAAAGAGTTTCTCTCTGTGTAATTGCTAAATTTGTTTCATTTAAAAAATTTTGTATAAAGATTTTTATACTTACTTTGTTAAGTTTTATACAAGCATTTAAGTTTTGCAAATGTAAACAATGTTGTTCTTAATTTTAAGCTCCACTTATTTGTTTCTAGCTGACTTTATAGTGTTTTGTAACCTTGCTATAAATGCTTTTTAGGCCCAAGGCTGTTTTGGCCGATTATTTTTGATTTCTTGTCCAATCATGCCACCTGCAGACAAGGTCCATTTTAGGTCTCCCTCCCAGTTTGCATGCCTCCCGCTCTCCTTCCTGCCTCCTGCAGGGGCTCTGGTCCCCGCCCCAGTGCTGGGCAGCAGGGGGCGTGAGTGGGCACTGGACAGGACAGCTACACTAGGATAACGGTGAAGATGAAGTCAAAATGCCCACAAGGCGAAATCATAACCCTTTTATATGAAGGTGGAGTCGGGAGCAAAGCTGAGGGTGGTGGCGGCTGATGAGAGAGGAATCATGGGAAAGGGTGGGGAGGAATATGATCAAAAGACACTGAATTCATGTATGGAACTGTTCAAAGAACTGACAAATATTATATTAAAAGTAAGCAGGGGAGATTTTTTTTAAAAAAGATTTATTTTTATGAGTACATTGTAGCTGTCTTCAGATACACCAGAAGGGGGCATCAGATCGCCCCTCCCCAGAGTTTCAGACTGGACTCTGCCTCCAGAGTGCTGGGATTAAAGGCATGCACAACCACGACAGGCTGACGTCTCTTCTTTGAGCTTAGGAAGAACCAGTGAGGAGTCTGCTTTGGCAGCACACACTAAACTGGAATGGTACAGAGATCAGCATTTTCCCCAAGCAATGGTGACAAAGACATTTGTGGTTTGTTCTAATAAATGAGGGGTCTGGAGAGATGGCTCAGTGGTTGGGTTAGTGCCAGCTGCTGCTGTAGAGGACCTCGGTTCTGATCCCAGCGTCTACACTGGGCAGCTCACAGCTGCCTCACATTCCAGCTTATGGGGTCCAGTGCCCTCTGCTGGTCCCCATGGACATTGCACTCATGTGCATTCACAGGTACTGACACATATCATACATAAAAATAAATAAAATAATTTTAAAAAAGCAAAAGCAAAAAAAAAAAAAAAAAAAAAAAGACAAAGAAAAACCAGTGGTTTTAGGAGTTTCAGACCTGTCTTTTACATAATCAAGTTCCTAATCAGCTTTTTCCATATTTCTGATCATGTATTTACTTTTTAAACAGAATGTTTTAATTCTTTGAGAATTTCATACAATATATTTTGATTAAATTCACTCTCTACTCCTCTCATATATAACCCCATACATCCTCACTCAGCAAGCTTCATGTTCTCTATTTTCTAACCCACCAGACCAGTTTGGCTGCCCATGGGTGTATGACCGTTTACTGGATCAGTCTACCCAACAGGAGCCACACCCTTAAAGAAAAAAATAAAACTGACTGTTCCTCCCATAGAGACACAACTGTCTGTAACTTCTCAGTCAGGCTGGGGGCTCCAGACATTTAGTGATAATAATTAATAACCTAGGTCCATTATTTTGTTAAGGATTGTAAAATAGTATCAGCACTCCATCATTAATTAGCTGGAATAGATCCATGAAGAAAAGTGTAGCAGAGCTAATTTAGCTGTGCATGTTGGCTCATGTGTGTGATCTCAGTGTGTAGGCCAAGGCAGGAGGGCTGCCTGCCACAAATCTGAGGATAGCCTGGGCTACAGAGCAAGACCGTATCTCAAACAACACAAATAAAATAACTCCTACCCACCAAAAACACACAAAAAAGAAAAAGTACATATTTGACCCGTCACCATTTGCTTCCTTGGAGGTGGAGGTCACACAGGCAGGCAGAGTGAGTGCTTGCCCCTTTCCTGTCATTTATGCTTTCAGAGCAATGAGAGGTAGGGCTCCTGTCTTCCAAGTCTGGCTGGTGAGAGGTGCCCCACTTTGGTATCATCTAGGAGTCCTGGAGTTGAATGTACTTACATTGTTTTTGGTGCGTGAACTATTCCATCACTGGCCAGTGGCAGTTGGTTCTTCAAGGTGGCTCCTGTCTTTGGCTGGTTTTGATAGCACCTTTGTTTCAGCCATGATAATATGCTCTGGCTGTGTCCTCTGCACTATACCTAAGATCGTCCTGACCACACTTGGTGGGTGACAGTTAGAGACTATAATCTCTCACTTATGTGCTCACTCCTGTTGAGTTGGTCACTGTGCCTAGCTTTGTTTTTTTAAGTGGATAGGCACAGACTTAAATCTCTTTTTTCTTTGGAGACTTGGAAGAAGATTTCACTTGGTTTCTTTGATTTTTCTCTTTATAACTAAGAATATTTATAGCTAGGAATCTTGACTCTTAACCAAATTAACATATCTATATAAACCAGTTTCAGAATAGCAATACCAGTATTGTTAGTAACAGGGTGACTCTTGGAAATAAATGTCTTAAAATGTACGTTCAGGTCTCTTTCATTAGGCTGTAATCCCACTAGAAATGGACACTCAAATGACTGCTTCAGACTCATTGACACATATTTTGATATAAAATTTTACCACTGTAACAATGTCAAGTGTGCAATTTGTTGGCACTAGTGCATTTCATTGTTATGTGTTGCAGTAAATCTCCAGCCCCAGTGAGCCCATGCAAAGGACACACAACTCAGTTGTAATACTTGTAAGCTGCAGGCCTAGGCTGGGCGGATACACCCACTGTCTATGTATTGCGCCGCTCTGTTCCCCAACTGCGAGAGCCTTGCTGCTTGCGGCTTCTCCAGGCCGCGGTTCTGCTCCATCTTCCTCCCCCCCTTCCATCCGCCTTCCTCTCCTCCGTCTCCTCCTCTGTCTCTCCTCCTCCTTCCTCTCTCCCCCTCTCTAAAACCTTCAGCCCCACCTTTGCCTCCCACTGCCCAATCACAGGCTCCAGCCTTTACTTGACAGTTAAAATGAGAAGAAGGTTCCCATGACGTCACCTGAGCACAGGATCCACTCCTTATGGGGCAGCCCCTCTTGAGGAAGCAGAATTAGCATCAAAATACAAACAGCACCAGGGCAACCCACAACACTTCCCCCTTTTTGTCCAATTAAAAGGCTTTTTTTCCTCTCAGATATAAATTGAGCATAACTATTACAGTTATATAATTTATAAAGTATAGGATACATTTATCCAGTCCATCAATTTTGTCAAATTAGATAAAGCAGCCTACCGTGTATCCTAACCTAAAAGGCTTACAATTTTACATTTGAATGATGTCCTGGTTTTAGCTTGTATACCACCTGAAAATCATCCTCTCAAATCTGTATCATCTCTCTCAATGCTAAACAGCTTGGGTTGGCTACAACCAGTCTTCAACCCTGTTAGAAATCCAAGAACAACTTAAATATTGCCTGAAAATAGAGGAAGCACAAAACATTGCTTCTAAAACATAACCAGAAGTAACATCAAAATACAACAGCTCCAGGGCAATCCACCGCAGTTATGTAGTGGACGCCCCATCCAGATCAGCGTCAACTTACCCCTCCTCTACAGCTTTTGCAGCTACACTCTGTTTTCCATCTCGAACAATTTAATTATTCTTGGTACCTCATGAAAATGGGATAGCAGAGTATTTGCCCTTTAGTGACCTTATTTCATCCAATAAGGACTAGCTTTGAAATGTAATTTAATAGTGTTTTATAATTATACAAAACAATTACATGGTTTAAAAGTCAAGTTTTCAACACAGGTTTTACACAGATACCCAGTGTCTCTCTCTAACAGCTCAGCCCTTCTTTGCTTCCCCGATCCCATACAGGTAGGCAGTTAAACATTTTTGGTTTATCCTTTTATTTTTAAACTAGAATAAGCGGTTCATATATTTGTATTTACTCCTTCACTCTGAAATGGCTGCATATGAGAACGTGCATGCTGAGGCGGCACACCACACTGTTCTCTGCTGCTCGGGACATCCCCAGTGTGAACCTTAGCTCCTCATACACAGTTCTCACCCCTCCCTCCCACTCTTACGGCCGACTCCTCGGTAGCATCAGTGAGCTTAGGATACAAGGTTAGGTACATACCATGTGCTGTGCTAGTATTTGTTGAAAATCTGTAGCAAGTGCATTTGAAGGAAAAAAATGTTCTTGTGACATCAAAGGAATTCTTGTAAAAATATCACTAACCTGGGGAAATCAATGGAAATATGTAACCCGTATGCCTAACTCCAAGGGAGGAACAACAGAGTACATGTTCTTTTGAAGCAAAGCATAGCAGAAACTTGAAACACTGCTGGCATTTTGGTGGCAGGGCATCCTTTCTACTGTAAGACATGGTAGTCATCTACACTGTCCAGGGTTCTAGCACAGACCAGAGAGTCAGACAGTATGGCTGACTGCAGGGATTTCCTTCTTCCATTGTTACATCGAGAATACAAAGCGAGAACAGAAAATCTGAGACATGTGACATTTTCCAAATTTTGCTATCATTTTTCTCTCCTGTCCTTGTCTTCAAAATCTACTAAAAAAATTATAAAACAATGCTGAGTGCCTTGCCTTTCTGTCAAGTGTTAGTTATAAGATATTCCAACACTTCAAAACAGAATCCCAACAATTGTCTGTACTTAGCATTCATCTCTCAGAAATATGGGTAAAAATGACCTGGGCAGCAGTTTTGCATCACCTGCTTTTCAGAGGGCTGTGAAGTTGGGCAAAGAGGAAAGCGGTAGTGTCTGCTCAGTAAAATCGCTAAAATGCTCTACTCTCCCAGCGGGACTCGCGGCTGTCAATGCAGAGAAAACCACAATCTTTAGGTTGCGCCATCTGACTTTCTGTGCAGTTGCAGTGGGAGCTATGGCAATGTCATAGTGCTCTGAGCAGATAAAATATACACACCATGTGACGGACAATAACTATTAGTGACTGTAGACCTAATGGAGTCAATATTTTTATTAAACTATTCATCTTATTTATTTATTTGTAAATATGTAGAGTTGATGATTAGGAAAAAGAAACAGGGATTGGAGAGACGGCCCAGAGGTGAAGAGCACCTGCTGCTCTTGCGGAAGACCCAGGTTCAGTTCCCAGTACCCACATGGTGGCTCACAACCATCTGTAGTCACAGTTCCAGGATATCTGGTGCCGTCTTCTGACCTCCATGGGAACTGTACACATGCGGTGCATTTGTATACATGCAGGCAAAAGACTTACACACATCAAATAAAAATAAAAAAAAAAGATAAAAATAAGAAGCTACCATAGACATTGCCAGGAGAACAGCTTAGCTCTAGTATGTCTTTAGACTGCCTTTTCTGAGATCTCCCATTGGCTGAGAGCAGATTTGGACAATAGGTAATGTCTACTACAATTAACCCCTCAGAAACATATAAAGTTTCACTCCACCACAACTTATACTTGCTGGCAATTCTGTTACAATTTCCCCCTAGAAACACTACATCTTCATTTAAAAACAGTATTTCTTGTGGGGAATGTGCTGGGGGATCTGGAGGGGATGGGAAGTGAAAATGACTGAAATATACTACATGAGTGTATGTTAGTCTCAAAGAATAAAAAATAGAAAATGTATTTATTTTCATTTAGCTCTTATAATTGATTTATATACTATAACATACTGTAATAGAAGTGTCTCTAAAATATTGTTCTAAAAATTTTTGGTCACTGACCTTCCTATGCATATAGTTATTTGTAAAGCATATGTGCTATAGTAGTTTAATTTCTTATGTTTAAAAAGAAAACAAATATAATAACATGTTCTAATAGATCTCAGAGGAGGGTCTCTGTGGAGCCCACTTTGGAGTCAGGGAGAGATGAGCAAGTAGCACCATTACTAATGAACCACAGAACAGAGACCTTGTAACTTCAGGAGCTTAAAATGCGAACACAACAGTGTAAATAGTTACTTACTTTTTTAAGAAATGCAGACGGTGCCATAGTATCCAAGCCATTGTCTGTAGCACACAAATAAGTGATTCCGTCAATAAAGAGAGTATGGTAGACATAGCTTTGAAAAGAATACATCTATTTATAATATTGAAGAAATTAATTATCCACACACCGAATCACTTGTTTTTCATTTACAGACAGCCATTGTGGTATAAAAACTATATACATAATTTATATGTAACTTTCTTTTGAGACAAGACTTCACTATGTAGCGCCGACTGACTCTCTACTTGCTGTGTAGCTTAGGTTAGCCTCAGACTTTTGACAGTGCTGTTTCCCGACTCCTTGAGCTCACAGCAGTCCTCCTGCCTCAGCCTCCCAGGTACCGAGATTATGGGTGTGCAGCACCACACACGTGGCTAGGAGAGCCTTTGTGTTTCTGAAACACTAGACTACATTAAGCTGAAAGTGTGTATAGCTTATGTATTTAAAGTTGTGTCAATGTAAAGAAATCACACTAAAGGGGAAATATGATGTCTACTATACAGATATAAGTCACTTTAATGAAAGCCTCAATCTCATTTGACCAAGTAGGAAATGCTCTGCCCATTGACTTTTACTCCCATACAGTTTTAGGTGGCTATAGAGTTACTTTAGCACTTCTTGGATTTCCATTATGATACAATAGAATCTCAAGCTGTGAACTACCAATGCCAAGTTGTCTAGAGGACAGGACAAGCTGGGAGAGGAGAATGAAACTTGTCACAGTTTGCTAAAGCATGAATTGTCCCGACAACGCCAACTTCTAGTCTGCTGTCTGGCTCTTGGGGAGCACCTCCATTATTCACTGCTTGGCGCCTAGACTGCAGTCTTTTTGAATACAGAGTGTACTGGCTGGTTTTGTGTATCAACTTGACACAAGCTGGAGTTATCACAGAGAAAGGAGCCTCCCTTGAGGAAATGCCTCCATGAGATCCAGCGATAAGCCATTTTCTCAATTAGTGATCAAGGGGGGGAGGGCCCCTTGTGGGTGGTGCCATCTGTGGGCTGGTAGTCTTGGGCTCTATAAGAAAGCAGGCTGAGCAAGCCAGGAGAAGCAAGCAAGCCAGTAAGTGACATCCCTCCATGGCCTCTGCATCAGCTCCTGCTTCCTGACCTGCTTGAGTTCCAGTCCTGACTTCCTTTGGTGATGAACAGCAATGTGGAAGTGTAAGCTGAATAAACCCTTTCCTCCCCAGCTTGCTTCTCGGTCCTGATGTATGCGCAGTAGTAGAAGCCTGACTGAGACAGAGCGTCTCCAAATGGTTAACAGGCAACAGACCTGGTCAGTATTAAATTGGATAAACGTGAGAATGAGAAATTCAAGAAACAGATCATATGACTAAAATGTGCCATCCAGGATGGCCCTAGCTCTCCATGCTCCTGCCCTCCTCTTCCCAGCGCTGGGCTTCCAGGCATAAGTGACCATATCTGGTTTATGTTTGACGATCTTGGAAGAATCTGCTAAAAAAGAGTGGCCACTTTCACTATTTACTTTAGTGTGGTTTTTAAGAATCTTGACATCCGATGTGAAACGAAGAGGTATTTTAAATTTATGCTTAGAATATTATTAATAACACCTGGAGGCTGTTTTTAACATTAAAAATGCAAATACTTGGTATCTAGAACACATGTTAACTGACAAAAGCACGTTAAAGCCTCCCACTCGCACACGCCACAATGAGAGAAGTATGAATACCTGTATTTGTTACATAAGAAATTCTCAGAGAAGCAGTCCTTGTAGGAAAGAAAGAAAGAAAGAAAAAGAAAAGGGAATTACAAACCCACACCTTGTTCAAAGTGCTTGTGTATCTATAGGGGAGAGAGCAGTGTGAAGAAAAACAGGAATGAAAATTAGACCTGGAAGGAAACTTGCTCTGGGTTTCATTCTGCAAGCACATGCTGTTTTGCGTAAGGACAGATGCTACTCGGCAAAAGCTTTTAAAGAAACAATCATTAGAAAGAAAACCAGTGAGAAAGATGACTTCATGTTGAGTGGCCTGAACAAAGATGGTGGTGACTGGTTACGTTAGGAAGGGAGAGGCAAAGATTCACTGACTGACTGGATTGGATACAGAAGAGACCAAGTGAAAGACCCTGAAGGTTGCAGGCACTAGGATGGCTGGCTGCTAACATCTCAGATGGAAGTGTAACAAGGTATTAAACACTACCAAGCACCAATAGTCTTGCAGAAGATTGAGCCTCTGGACCTGGCTGCTTGGAGCGACGGGATCTGGGTTTGAGCAGTCAGCAAACCTAGACAATGACGAACTATAAATTCTTTAACAATAATCTGTATGGAAAGGGACGGAAAGTTTGAAGAAACGTAAAAGGAATGAAGCTGGGAACAGGCATGGCTGGCTCGTCACTGAGAGGCCCCTTCAGGTACCCAGGCAATGAGGAAATGACTGCAGGACCGAGGTGGCTGGTGTTCAGGAAGGGAGGACGGAGCGAATGCACCAGACACGTGCTGGCATGGCAGGTGGCTGGCAGGGGACCGACTGACTGCTTTTTAGGGATTGGTGGCAGCTACTATTGGGAGAAGTCCCTTATAATACTTCGAAAGCTCCATGCCTTTTATTTTGTTTAACATAAATTTTGCTAAGTTTCCCGAGTTGGTCTGCAACTCCTGAGTAGCTGGAACCATATGGGCCACCTGGCCTGGATTTGTTCTTTGTATCTATGTTTTTTTTTTTTTTTTTTTTTTGACAAGTTAAAATAAACTCCTTTTTATTAAAAGAAGAGGAGGAGGAAGAGGGAAAAAAAGAAAGAAAGAGAGAAAGAAAGAGAGAGAGAGAGAGAGAGAGAGAGAGAGAGAGAGAAAGAAAGAAGAAGGAGAGACAGACCAGCCAAACATGGTGACCCGCACTAGTAATCTCCTCACTTGGAAGCCTGAGGCAAGAGGATTGTCATGAGTTCAAGGCTAGCCTGGGCTACCCTGTCTCAAACAATAACAATAACAATTACAACAACAGGCAAGCAACCTAAAATAACAAATGCTCTTGATTTGCCCACCTGTTTCTTTAATAGTGTTTTAAGACTGGTTTAGAATATATGAAATATTCCAAGAAAAAATTAACAGCAATGGCTAATATATTTTAAAGTAGAAGTTTCTTTCTTTCTCTCTTTCTTTCTTTCCTTTTTTAATGAATGAACTTTTTTAGGTCCACCAAAAGCTATGGAGAATAACAACTAACAGAACAGTCTTTTAGCCCCACAGGCCAGCAAGGACATTTCCAGCACGGTGATGCCCAGGTACCCTCTTCAGTTGCATGGCCCTCCCTTCCCTTTGCTTAGGTAGCCACTGTCCTGAACTCGGCCACTATCACTTCCATTCATGCTTTCACACTTTCACATACAGAAGTTTTCCTTCCTGTGAGGTTGGCCAATAGTGTGTGCAGTGCCTATAACTCTCCTCATGTCGTCAATACACTCGTTAGCTGGAGGTGGACCGATTAAGAGGAGCCTGGCGACTGAGCGCACCTTACCTTCCTATCTGAATTATGGTCCTTGGCTCAGCTTTCAGAAGTGCTTGTCTAAGCACCTTTGCAGCCGCTTCCTAGGAAAAAAGGCAGAGTTTATTTTGGAGAAGATTGCAGGCTCTCCTCAGTGTTCTCCTCCTAAAATTACCAACATCTGATTAGTTTATTAAGGAAAACCCTTTCTCCAAGAGAATTAGGTGGTATGACTCATGCATGGAAGGGTAAGAGGCCATGAAATGCTTGCATGAACTAAAGGAAAATATATTACAAATATGCACGTGTAAGAACGCAAATGTAGGCTGCATTAGATAATCTTATCTTCACAGTCAGATATCATGCATGGCTTTAATGCTGGGAAGCAGTAGCTAAGCAAGTATCTTTCCTTTCCTTTTCTTTTTTCCCCCAGGGCTGAGGACCAAATCCAGGGTCTAGGCAAGTGCTCTACCACTGAGCTAAACTCCCCAAACTCTCAAGTGTCTTTTTGATGTCAGTTATCTAATAAAACTGTATGTAAATGTTTTGGGGCTGGAGAGATGCCTCAACTGTCAGGAGCATGCGTGTTAACACAAGGACCTAAGTTCAGATCCCAGCACTCATATGAGAAGCCAGGAATGATCCTAGGTATGCCCAGGGGAAGGGTGGGGGAGAAAAGGAGGAGCTAGAGGGAGAAAGAGGGATCCCTACAGCTTGCTGATTGTCAACCTGGCTGAAAATGCAAACTCCAAGCTCAGGGAGAGACCTTGCCTCAAAAAGAATAAAGTGCAGTGGCTGGACACTTGATGCTTTCCTCTGGCCTTCGAGCACACACAAGTGAGCATACAGCTCTCATAATGCACTCAGTACACACACACACAAAGTTGTATGTGTATGCATACTCATTTGTGCGCATATGAACACTATGGGATATGTTCAGATACACATGAGCTTCCGAGGAGTCTCCTGTCTCTCTCCCATCTCTGCACAGTTGTGCTACAGTCACAGATGTTCTCAGTTGTGTGTGGCTTTTATCCACTGGGACATCTCATCCACTCCAGAATGTATATAAATAGACTGTTGATGGATTAAGAACATACAGCTTTTATTCTCTGAATACATTTAGCAAATTGTTATCCATGATTGCTCCCTCAATGCTTAAATCTTCTTCTCTGTGGGTATCTGTGGGGTACATTCTGTTACTTGTGGGGCTTTCATGTGGAGCTCAGAGGACACCGTTTGGGTGTTGGTGCTCTCCTACCTTTAGGTGGGTTCCAGGTTCCAGGAATCTAACTCAGGCCATTAGGCTTGGCACTGACGTCACTACTCACTGAGCAACCTCACCAGTACTACTCATCTCTCTAAGACACTGCTATTTGCCAAGAACTTCTGTACCTGTCTGTTCCTCACGAAGGCGACTCCTTGGGGGAAAATGTAAGATGCTATAATTATGCAGAATACCTCATTGTCCATTAAGTGGAATACCATTACTTTGCTTTAGAAGCATGAAAGGAATCTGAAAGTTACCTAAGACACCATAGATAGCTATACTCCTAATTAACTTCTTCATTTTTCACAAACTAACACTTAAAATAGAAAATTTTATGGACAAGTAAAGCCTATGAATGGTAGAAAGTAATTGCTGCTGAAATGTCAAGGAGACATTTTCTAGGACAGACTTTCCTAAGACACTTGAAAAATTAAAGGGATACAACATTTCTGTTGCTTCACTATTAGTAATAAAACACACTTTTACAGCTTCCCCCAAGTGTTTCTTTTGCATAATATAAATTATATCACTGTGTACTGGCTGGTTTTGTGTGTCAACTTGACACAAGCTGGAGTTATCACAGAGAAAGGAGTTTCAGTTGAGAAAATGCCTCCATGAGATCCAGAAGTAAGGCATTTTCTCAATTAGTGATCAAGGGGGGAGGGCCCCTTGTGGGTGGTACCATCTGTGGGCTGGTAGTCTTGGTTCTATAAGAAAGCCAGCTGAGCAAGTCAGGGGAAGCAAGGCAGTAAGAAACATCCCTCCATGGCCTCTGCATCGGCTCCTGTTTCCTGACCTACTTGAGTTCCAGTCCTGACTTCCTTTCGTGGTGAACAGCAATGTGGAAGTGTAAGCTGAATAAACCCTTTCCTCCCCAACTTGCTTCTTGGTCATAATGTTTGTGCAGGAATAGAAATCCTGACTAAGACAAACTGGTACCAGCATTGTGGGGTATTCCTGTGACAGCCTGACCACGTTTTGGGGAGGACTGTGGAAGGAATTTGGAACTTTGGTCTAGAAGAGCCATTCGGTGTTAAGAGCTCTCTGGGATGTTGTGTAGGAGCTTGGAAGATAATGTTGAGAACAGTGCAGAAGATGGAGGTCTGGCTTGTGAAATTTCAGAAGGAAGATTAAAGACTCTTATCAGGGCTGTTGCTATTTTGATTGTGAAGATTCTGTGGTTTTAGTTAGCTGAGGATGAAGAATCAGCTGTGATTAACAAGATACCAGAACTACTAAAGCAAAACCATTGCATTACTGGGACTATTGATGCTGGCTAGCTGGAGCTAAGAAATTATCAGTGATTAAGCTAAGACCAGCATCATTAAGGTGAAATCTTCTGGGAAATGTTTTCTGAGAGCACAGAGGCTGCATTCCAGAGATATCCAAGGTTATACCTTGTGCTGTGGCTGGACTTGGTAATGTGTAAGAGTTACTCAGGTGGTACTGGTTTTGAAGGCATGAAGGGGTCATGAAGAGCAGCTGAGGCTCAGCACTGTGAGAGGCCATTAGTGAATGTGCAGCCTCAGTTGCAATTGACAGCCCAGGATTGAAGGGGTCATGCAAAGGAGTTGAGGCTTGGCACCATGAAGAGAGCCTATGGGAGGCTATTGGTGAAGCCTAGTTACAGCAGAAGACAGCAGGGTTTTGGAGGTGCCAGTACCATGAGTTGACCACCAAGTACAGCAGCAGCAGTGGAGTACAGGCATCTGGAGCCTAGAAGACAAGGTGTGTACTACAAACAGCAGAGCTGGAGAAGACTCAAGCCCTTGGAGGAACCAGAAGATCATGAGTGGATCCCAGATATTGGACGGTTGGAGTTTGATTTTTGCTTTTGATTGTGACTGTGCCCTGATATTTTTCCCTCTTGAAGAAAGAAGATGTTTTAGTGGAGCCTACAGTTAAGATACTTTGAATTTTTAAAAGACCTTGAATTTTAAAAGATATTGGATATTTTAAAGGTATTGAACTTTTAATATGCAAGACTGTGGGACTTTTAAAGTTATTTAGATCTTGGGGATGAATAAGGAAGTAAGGGTCGAGGCTTAATGGTGATGTGTTGGTGTGTCAAGTTGACAAGGGGTCAATTGTACTGGCTAGTTTTGTCTGCCAACTTGACACAGGCTGGAGTTATCACGGAGAAAGGAGTTTCAGTTGAGAAAATCCCTCCATGAGATCCAACTGTAAGGCATTTTTTCAATGTTTCTGAAACATTGAAATGTTTCAATGTCTCTTGTGTTTCTGAAATTCATATGCTGAAGATCTGCTGACTTGTCTGGGGGCTTCGGGAAGAATGAAGACACTGAGCAGGTGACTTTTAGAATTCAGTCTAACCTCGGAATCCTAGAACACAGTTGATTGGCTCTTGTGATTAAGTTTGGTTCTATTTTTTTCAAATAACAAGTCTCTGTCTCTGTCTGTCTGTCTGTCTGTCTGTCTCTCTCTCTGTGTGAGAGAGAGAATGAGTGAGTTCACCGTGGGAAGCCATGATATCTTTTCTTTCTTTCTAATCCTAACTGTCCCTTAGCTCGCAGCTGTATTCTTTGTCCTTTGTGGTTGGTGTTTTGTACAGAAGACAATCTGTACCTGTAATCCATGCCTGGATTGTGTCCTTCCCTCCTGTGTGTTTAAAAAAAGAGGCCAAGGTCTGGAGAGATGGCTCACCTGTTAAAAGCACTCACTGGCTGCTCTTCCAGAGGATCTGGATTCAATTCCCAGCACCCTCATAGTGATTCACAACCAATTATGATGGCCTTAACAGGCATTGTCCACAAATGGAACATAGACACAGTAAGTCAAAACATCCATCACATAAAATAATTTTTAGGGGCTGGAGAGATGACTCAGTGGTTAAGAGCGCCGGCTGCTCTTCCGAAGGTTGTGAGTTCAAATCCCAGCAACCACATGGTGGTCACAACCATCTGTAATGAGATCTGATGCCCTCTTCTGGGGTGTGTGAAGACAGCTACAGCGATGGAGCGATCAGGGCCAGAGTGAGAAGAAAAAAAGTCTGAAGACAGCTACAGTGTACTTACATATAATAAATAAAGAAATCTAAAAAAAGAAAAAAGAGAGGCCATTTGACCTCTGACAACCTTCGACTTCTCTTCATAAAGTGTGTTGGGACTCACAGTGGGCTATGCTTTCTTTGCATTCGACTAGGAAGGAACACAGAGCTGAAACATTCTGTTTCCTGAAATTTGATGGCAGAGACTGGCAAGAAAAAGAAGACTTCAGTTCAGCTTGGTTAAGTCGTTTGGTGGAGAGATGCCAGCTAGCCGAGGCACAGAGACAAGGAAAAAGAGAGAAAAGTCTCAAAGTGCTGATGAGATTACACTGCTCCAAAGTGAAGAAAAGTGGTTTCCAGGTGACCCTGGGGGCTGTGGAGAGAGGGTAGCAGAGGGCAGGGCCGACTGCACAGAGGAGAGAACAGTGGAAACTTCCATCCAGGCAGAAAGGGCCTGACTGCCAAGTGGAGTTTGCTTGCTTCACCCTGAATGCAACCAGCGGCCACCAAACACAGTGAGCAAGAGAGTGGTGGTGTAGGTATTTTGAGGAATGGTCACTTGAGCAGCAGTGTGGAAGCAGCCTTTGAGGAAGACAGGTCAGAAGGCACCTCAGTAGGCTTGGTGAGAAGAACTTAGGCCTCGAATGAATATATGGTTCATGAAGAGAGATGGGCTCCAGGGGTGTTCAGGAGACAGAACACGCAGGTGACAGAGGAACAGGTGTGAAAAGGAGAGGGGGATGCCTCAGGCTCCTTTCTGAGAGTCTCCAGAGGAACTTCAAGCCTGGAGACACATGAAGAAAAGCCGGTGGAGGGCGTATTTAGTTTTGTTTAGGTGTCTGTTATTAGGCCATGTGACTCTGAAGGGGAGGTAGCGTTGGAAGTGGAACGTGCCACAGGAGTGAGTGTCTGTGTCCAGCTAAGAAGGACTGCAGCAAGAATCCCAGCGTGTAAGGGACTAGCAAGGAGAACTTCAGAAAGAGGCTGAACTGCGTGCACGCACACCCATGCTTCCTCTGTCCCCCCAAAGCGAGAGGCTGTCCCTCTGATGGAGGCTCACACCTCTCTTGCTGGCAGTTTGGGTCCTTCAGGTCTTGCTCATAAGTGTGCCCACCTGTCTTATACATATTCTTTCCATAAGAGTAACATGTTTAGGGATGTCTCCACACACTAAAGAACGAGGGTCCGTCCCGGGCCGTGCTTCCTCCAGCATCCAGCCTTCCTCATTCCCTACGTAAGTTCAGAGAGACGATGGCTTCTTTCTACCATCCGCAGTCCCTCATTTCCTGCTCGGTTGGCCCAAGGCAAGCTGGCTTCTGCCTCCACTACTACTTCTTCCAAGGGTCTCACAGTGTGACCGGCGGTCACCTTCCTGTTGTCTAGCCTACCGCTTCACTCTTCTTAAACAGGGCTCTCTGCTTTTTCTTTCTTTCTTTCTTTTCCCTGTACACTTCTATTTCAGCTGCCACACTCAGCCTTTTGGCTAGTAGACACACTCATGCCCATAAGGCAGACAAATAAACATATAAAACGCATTAACATTTTAACAAGCAATACAATTTAGTATGTTTCAAACTGTAAGTATCCTTCCTTCTGCCTTCCCTGAGTCCCCTAAATCCTATCCTTCTTTATACAGTCTTTGCTCTTTAATGCCACCAAAGCTTCGAGAATCAT
This sequence comes from Uromys caudimaculatus, assembly GCA_028551405.1. Lineage (NCBI taxonomy): Eukaryota > Metazoa > Chordata > Mammalia > Rodentia > Muridae > Uromys > Uromys caudimaculatus. The sequence continues at coordinate 3,022 of JAPYYD010002210.1, read as the reverse complement.
CCTTTGCGCAGATATGCCCATCACTTCACATACTCAACCAGGTATCAGTGCTAGAGGGCATTTACTAAGTTTCTTCTGGATCTGCTGCTCTTTTACCCGTGACCATGGCTGCCTTAGCTCAGAGCCTTAGGGTTTATTTATAAACTATAACCAAAACATCTTAGTTGGTTGGTTCTCTTTCAACCCACCCTTTACGTTGTAACCAAGTAATCTTTGCCTGTACTTTCATTTGTACATTGTGAATTGCTCCTCAGTTTTCTAGGACAAATACACACAACACACACACGCACACACACCACAAAGTGTCCTCTGCCCAATTTTCTGGCTTCATCTCTAGCCCCCATACAGAGACTCGGTGCCCTAGCCACAATGAGGTTCTTGGGAATCTCCAAATACCATGCTGTTCTTTCCGTGGTGTCTGCATTCCCTTTTCCTGTGCTAAATAGTTTCTGTGTACATGAGTATTGCAGCTTATATTCAGCGAAACACCTTTTTACCCTCTGTGACAACTGTATGGATCTAAGGTCCAGATAGAATATTAGACCGCATCTGACAATTTTTAGATGTGTGTGTGTGTGTGTGAGAGAGAGAGAGAGAGAGAGAGAGAGAGAGCGAGCGCGAGCGCTGGGGACTGAATCAGGCCTCACATATTCTGGGCAAGCACTCTAACACTGCGCTAAACCTTGTGCTCTCATTTTTTTGAGACTGGGTCCATGCTGTCCACGCTGACCTCAATTCCTGGTCCTCCGACCTTAAGTGCTGAGCTGCGCTGTCGGGTGGCCCTCACTTTCTGCGACTGTATAGTTTTGCGACCACTACACGGTCACTACGTGAGAGGTCATTTCTGCGCGGAGGAAATCTTGTAAAAGGACTATCAACTAGGAGGTGGTTATAAATCTCCGCCACACGCCCGCGTGCAGTACCAGCCCCAACCCCTGGGTGGCGCAGGCGCAGCTCCAGCCTCGGAGTCAAGAGCTTCTGGAGGGGGCGGGGCCTCCCGGGCTCAGAGTCTTTCGAGGTCGCCCCGCGTCCCGAGGTGAGGCCTGGCGGGCGCCAGCCTCGAGGAACAGAACCCTCAGACGCCGAGGCGCGACCCGCAGGTACCTGATAGGAGCCGCCACTCAAAGCCAGCTCCGCCAGGACCGCTCGGCCATTAGCAACGCAGCTGTAGGTGATCGTCATAGTCCGCAGGCCAGTGAGAGAAGCGGATCACTTCCTAACCGCCCGCCAGTCAGGCCGCCGCTCCGCGCAGGCGCGAGGAACGGTTGATTGGCAGGGGAGGAGGCGGGGCCACCTGTGGGTCCCGCAGAGCCTGTGAGCAGGGCAGGCGAGGTCTGCGAAAATGCAGGGGGTTCCTGAGGTCTCTGTCCTCCGGGTCTTCCAGAAAACCATTTAAGAGCTGTTTAACTGCTCAGACCTCACCTACTTGTGAATAACTCACAAACTAGGACACCAGGAATGAAGACTTGGGTTTAAAATACAGTTAATTGTGGCTGCGGAGCTGGGGATAGGTAAAGTCCCCCCACAGAGATCTGAGTTCGGATCCCCAGAACTCACGCTAAAAAAAAAAAAAAAAAAAAAAAAAAAAAAAGTAAAAAGGCATGGCGGCTGGAGTGTGCAATCCCCTTTGAGAAGTGGAGTGATAATGGAGACAGATGTAGCCTAGTAGCTCATTGGTCTACCTGAATTGATAAGCTTCAGGTCCGGTGAATCTTGGCTTCAAAAACTGTGGAGAGCAACCTTGGAAGATGTGTCTACGTGTGCACGCACATCTCTCTCTCTCTCTCTCTCTCTCTCTCTCTCTCTCTCTCTCTCTCTCTCTCTCTCTCACACACACACACACACACACACACACACACACACACACACACACACACACACCCCATGCACGCAAGCAACACACTTAAATTTAAGCAAGCATTTGTGGAACCTCTTGTGCATGTGGCCTGCATTTGGTTGTGGGCGGGTGAAGACCATCTCTGAGTTGTCCTGGAACTGCACACGCTGAACAAACGCGTGTTACAGCCCTGTGTGCTTGCTGTGACACAAATGTTCACAGCACAGAAAGGATAACAGGAGCCCCATTATGGGTTTAAGTGCTCCAAAGTCTCACTCTTTGCACATTGCTCAGTTGCGGTTCTCTGTGTCAGTTATCATCTACTGTGTGAAAAAACCTTCTCTGACGATGGTTGAGCAATGCTCTGCTCTGTGAGCCTGGCAATTTGTCCTTAGAGGTCATTTTATTTCTGCTACTTCAGCAGAATAGTAGGAGTAGGTTTCCCTTAGGCCCATGACCTATCAAAACTCAGGCTCTTGGCCACTTTTTTTTTTTTTTTTGATACTTTATTGACATTTCCAATGTTTCTCCCTTTCCAGGTCTCCTCTTTGGAAACCCTCTATCCCTTCCCCCTCTCCCACCTCTATGAAGGTATTCCACTTCCCACCCACCCACCCACCCACTCCCGTATTCCCACCTTGACATTCCCCTTTACTGAGGCCTCTAACACCCTCAGGCCCAAGGGCCTCTCCTCCCACTGATGGCCAACAAGGCCCTCCTCTGCCACATATGTGGTCCGAACTATGGGTCCCTCCATGTGTATTCTTTGGTTGGTGGTCCAGCCTCCAGGAGTACGGGGGCGGGGGGTTCAGGCCAGTTGACATTGTTGCTCCCTCCATGGGGCTGCAAACTCCCTCAGCTCCTTCAGTCCCTTCTCCAACTCTTCCATCTGGGACCTCACTCTCAGTCCAGTGGTTACTCTAAAGTGAAACTTGGGTATTCCAAACTTTTGGGCTAATAGCCACTTATCAGTGAGTACATACCATGTTCTTTCTTTTGTGACTGAGTTACCTCGCTCAGGATGATATTTTCAAGTTCCATCCATTTGCCTGCAAATTTCATGAAGTCATTGTTTTTAATAGCTGAGTAGTACTCCATTGTGTACATGTACCAAATTTTCTGTATCCATTCCTCTGATGAGGGACATCTGGGTTGTTTCCAGCTTCTGGCAATTATAAATATGGC
>JAPYYD010002208.1:0-19937 GCA_028551405.1 Uromys caudimaculatus | reverse complement strand
TGGAGATTATCCTTCTGAGTTACACCCAGACTCCTTCCTTTTTTTTCCATTTAATCTTGAGACAGAGTCTCAATAAGTTGTCTAGGCAGGCTCTGAGCTCTGATCCAACTACTACTTCTCCTCCTCCTCCTCCTCCTCCTCCTCCTCCTCCTCCTCCTCCTCTTCCTCTTCTTTCTTGTCTCTCTTCCTCCTCCCCCTCCCCTCCTCCTCCTCCTCTTCCTCTTCTTTCTTGTCTCTCTTCCTCCTCCTCCTCCTCTTGCTCCTTATTCTTCTGTAGTCTGGCCAACATTGAATCTGTTATCTTTCCTATCTCAGTCTCATGAGTAACTGGGACATCAGGCCTGTGCCACAGGATCTTTTTGCCCTGTCCTTTAAAAAGAACAGCTCTACTTTCTGTATTGTATTGATTGAATATCAAGGTATGTCTTTTGAAGGCTGTAAAGAAGGTTTAGCTGTTGAAAGCACTTGCTGATTTTGCAGAGGACCTAAGTTTAGCTCCCATCATCCATATGGTATGCTATGCCTGTTTGTGACTCCAGTCTCAGTTTATCCAGCATCCTCTTCTTATCTCTGAAGATACTAAACACTCTCATGGTCTACATATGTACATGCAGGTAAACACAAATACATATAAAAATAGAACTTTTGCTTGTGTATTAATGAGAGATTGAAAAGCCATAGTCAATTTCAAGATTTGATTCTCTATCTGTAGATGAAAAGATTTGGACTTGACAAATTACAAACTGAGCTTGTGAAGCACAAGACATATAGGACCACCTTTCTGTGACTATCTCAGAATTCTCCCTCAGGTCTGAAGGTAACAGTTATATCATTAATTCAGAATTTTAAAGTCTGGCACATACAATGGGATCTGAAATAATAAATAAAAGGAGACACAACCTGGTCAACCTAAGTGTGCTGGTGGTTTGTTTTGTCATCTTGTTTTGTTTCTTTTCTCTTTTGTTTTGTTGTTTTTGATCAACTTGACCGAAGCTAAGGCCATCTAGGAAAAGGGAACTTCAGTTGAGAAAAAAACCTCCATTGGCTCTGGATAAATCTATGGGTCATTTACTGATTGATGGTAAATAAGAGAGGGCCCAACCCTCTGTGGAAGATAACTCCTCTGGGAATCTAAGTGGTTCTGGGTGCTTTAAGAAAGCCAACTGAACAAAAGCCATGGGGAGCAATCCAGTAAGCAGTATTCCTCCATGACTTCTACTCTAGTCCCTGCCTCCAGGTTCCTGCCTTAAATTCCTGCCCCCAACTCACTTATTTTGATGATGGACTCTCCAAGTTCCTTTTGGTCATGCTCTGTATAACAGCAATAGGAAGAAAATTAGAACCTTTGTCTTCATTGTGGCTCTTAATGGAAGTAACTGACTTTCAGAATAAAACACTTGTAGAGTTGTCTGAGTGGCAGCAAGATGGTAGAGAGAGAATGCTGTGCTCAAAAGTTAGAATTGTGCTCACATGAACCTTTCAATGGCTGAGTGTGCTATTTAGAGATGAAACTGTCTACACATGAGCCTTCTGGAAGATACTTGGTACCCCAACTACAGTTGCTTCCTAAGGTGAAGACCACAGCTTCTTCCATTAGAGATCTACATAAATGGCTAAGGCAGTACTCATTCCTACATTTGGCACTGTGCACATGCGTCCTGCATGCCCATATCAAGCCTTCCTTCTATAAGAACAGGTTCTCACACAATTCTCTAGCGAGATATTTGTCAATAAGCTCTGGACCCTCTTTGCCTCCTGGCCTTATCAAAAATGGGCTCTGTGTTCAGTCTTGGTGTGAGATTAACAAGTAAATATAGCACTGACCCCGAGTCCCATCATAGAGTAGATAAACTACATCATGGGAGCTTATCCTCAATGCTAGAATTCTGTGACCTCCAATTAATAATTATTCTAAATCAAGGTTACATTAGTGTTGGGTCTGGTAATTCATGGGCTACTCTGGAATTATTCTCTCAGAATAAGTAGTTGCCTAAGGTTTTTCTTCCTCTCAGGGGACACCCAGTAAAGGATTGTTCTCAATATTGAAAAGGGATCTGCTCTTGGCTGCTCCACAGCTGGTGAGCCTGCTTCTTGGAGTTCAGTGATAACAGTATGGGAGGCTCCTGCTGTGACACAGGTGACACAGGCTCATGTACAGTGAAATAGTTAAGTGGTGCTTCTAAGGGAACATGGGTGCCCCAGACTCTGGGCAACAGGACTGAAGCTGAGAATCATTGAATCATTGACTTTAAAAACTCCCACAAGAACATGCAGAAGGTTTTTGAAGAATAATTCTCATGTTTGTTGAAAACTTCAACCTTCAGTGACTCCCCCAGTGGATGATGGGGTTCAAGTCCGAAGTAAGCACATGGGTTTTCCTGGAGCAATTACATCACAGATGAAGAAATGCCTGCTGAGCAAATGTTTGCCATGGATGAGTGTGCACAAGGTATGCTGGGCTTCACAGTGTTTGCTGGAGAGCTTCCTGGACGTGGACAACCTGTTCACTGACATTAAGGACTTCCCGAGACAAACTCTTCAAGCACACATCACCTTGTACAAAACAGTCGCTCTTTAGAAGAGTCTCCAAGAAGAGACCATTCTGGGCATGTAGTCCAGGCTGGCCAGTCCCCTTCCCAGGATCATTGGCATATGCAGGTTGGGCCACTGCAGGTGGTCCCAGGGAAGCATCTATGCAGACAGGGGTTTCTGAGGTGTACAAGGCCCTGACATTCCTACACTCCACTCTTACCACTAGAGAGAGACAGAACCCCAAAGCACCCTTCTTTTTCCAGCCTCAGACTGTGCTCCTTCCACCAGCATCTCTCTGTTTTCCTCTGTCTACATTAATAATGCCTGATATCCATATTCTACTCTAATTTTGAGAGATCAGAGGTTTTTATGGTCATTTCAAGTGTGATCATGCAATGTTTGTTTTTCTGAGTCCGGTTCACTTCAACTAGAGAATACTTTCCAGGTACAGCCTTGTGGCAAATAACCAAGATTTCCTTTGTATGAGCTTCACAGTATCAAACATGTAACAAGGCCATATTCTCTTGTCTGATGGACAAGACAGATTCCTCATCTTCCCTCCTGTGAACCATGATCACAAAACCATAGATATCTATTGGATATACTGATTTCATTTCCTTTGTATGCATTATACAGGAGTGGGGATCTGGATCAACGGCTTGTTGAGGAAGTTTTATGCTGGTTTCCCTAAGGTGGCACTATTTGATGCCTCTAGTGTGAGAGTGTGTATGTGTGTCCATTCCCACCCCTGCCCTGGTATTGTCTCAAGATGGCTACTATGACTTTACATGTCACCTGCTTATGATAGGACCCCTCTCCTATATCCTGCAGAGACATTTGTTACATTTATGGTTTGGGAATGTTCCGTTTTACTTCAGCTTAAGATTGCACCCTGGTGAGCATTCTCATGGAGCCCTATAGAAACTTGGAGTTTGGGCATCAAGGACTTAAAGCAAACTTTGCAGTATAGTGTTTTTATGAATTCCGACATGCAGCAGGGATCCTGACACCATGGCAGGGCTGAATCCACTGTGTGACTGAATGGACAGTAAACATGAGGGATCTCTCTGGGATGCAGAGACAGGCACAGGGCTCTGATTGACAGTGCCAAGTTTGTCTGCAGTTGGGCTGTACTGGATTGGTTCATTATTCATTTGCTTTTCTAAAAATAGATACTTTTCTCTAAAAATAGCTAAACATGGAAAAATTATAGTCTAGTTTACTTTATTGTGCTGGAAGTTGAGACTTTGATTGTTTGGTAAAAATATATGACTGGTGTCACCGTGTCAAATGAGAACCTCTAAGGGAATATGAGGGTCATTTCTCTTCAAAGTTCTTTGTCATCCATTATGCATTTGGGGATGTTTACTTTCTACTGGAAGTGGGAGCTGATGGAGCAGAGACAAGATCGAAGTGTGACAGCAGGAGAGTGCTGCAAAGTTTTGACAGGGAGCAGGGTACCACTTCTGTGGGAAGCCACACTCTTTCTTGACATCTGTCTTGGGAGGCACAACTGTGGCAAGTCAGGCTGGTGCCTGGGGCAGGATGTCAATTGGGCATCTCCTCCCCTTCAATTATCCAGCAGTTGATAAAAAATAAAATAAAAATAAAACTTAAAATTTGACACGATTCACTAAGTTAGTCATCACAAGTTTGCATAGAATTCATTTGGGAAGCTCTCTCACCAGGCCCTCCCAGCAGGACAGAATTAGACAGCACACCCAGTAAGCCTGAGAAGCTCAGACAACCTCTTGGCCATGAGTGTCCCATTTCAGGTTGTGGTGTGGGGCCTTTTAGACCAAGGCATCATAGCAGGGGGGATGGAAGGTCATGGAAGGCAGTAGGAGGGCTGGCTTTCTTGATTTAGAGCTTCCTGGGATCCACCTTGTTACCAGGTAGGCAGCTTCCAATGCTGAGCCTATTGGGTTTTATCACAGATGACTATGTTTGATGGTTCCAGGCTGTTCTTACTGTAACTGGAGTATGCCACAGTGTTGGGGTCTATGACGTTTATCCTAGAACCAGAGTTGATGTAGGGCAGTGCTGTACTGTGCACACAGAGGAAGGGGCTGGGTATCTAGGAGCAATCCATACATTAAGCCAAGACTCAATTAATCTATGCCTCTAAGAACACACTCAAACCATGCCTTAATGGCCTGAAAGGTTGACTAGGGAGCATCCTCCTGACTCCCTGGGCACCACTTACTATTACAAATGTCTCTTCTCCAAAAGACATTCTGGTGAATGGGGGGGGGGGGGATCCTACTATCATTGATTTTTTTCTTCCTTCATTAAAAAATAATTTAGTTACATTAAAGAAAACACACAACAAAAGAGATGCTAACAGAAATATCCTTCTAGCCAAGCAGGATCTTCTGTGTCAGGAATGCAAAACAAACAGGAATATTGTTTGTATACAGTTTCTCTCAGTAGAATGCTTTTAACATTCCCTCACGATAGGCAATGTTCTTAGACCCAAGCCATCCTGCCTGAGAAACTAAATCCACATAGCTATTCTTTTATTATCAGACATTGAATGGGTTTGGAGAGTTTTATAATTCTACTTGTATATTTATTATTTATTTGTTCACCAGCATGTGCATGTGTGTGTGCATGCACGTGAGTGTGTGAGTGTTGTGAGTGTGTGTGAGCATGTATTTGAGTATTTGTGAGCATGTGTGCATGTGAGTGTGTGTGTTTGAGTGTGAGTGTGTGTGCATGTGTGCATGTGTGTGTGTGTTTGAGTATGTGTGAGTGTGAGTCTGTGGTGTGTGTGTGTGTGTGTGTGTGTGTGTGTATGTGTATGTGTGTGTGTGTGTGTATTCATTCCCAGCACTCCTGCAAGGAGATTGAGGGCAGTCACAGAATTGTCTGGAATGTCATGGACCAGCTAGTATGGAGTATTCATCATGCAAGAAACAAGAGAGATGCTTCCTTCAAAAAAATTCATAAGAAAAGAACTAACTCCTGAAAGCTATTCTTCAGCTGCCATTGAAAACAGAGGTATGTGCACACAGAGAAATGCATGAGTGTGCTCCTGAAGACAGGGCTCAAGGATACACAGTGCAAAAAGGAGACCATCACTTGGGGACTAGCTTCCTTGTGATGCTGTGGGGTTTGGGTTTTTGTTTTTTGTTTGTTTGTTGTTGTTTTATTTTTTGTAAACTCAAAATCAGAGATTTTTTTGTCTTCTCTAGTACACAGGTGTAACAAAAATAACACGAAGAAACACTGAGCTTTATTACAATGTATTTACTATAGCAGTTCCCTTTTTTTGACTTTCAACAGGCTCCTGGTCTCACCTAATTAGCTGCATCCATGGCAGAAAGCCCATCAGTTTAAACCTGAGCTGCTAAGGGGACCCGAAGACATGCAGGGGACAACCGGCCACAACAACCTCACAACTGCATTCTTCAGCTTTTCTTTTGCTTTCTGTAACTTAGCTTTGGAAATACTGATAATCAGCCTTAATGTGAAGATCTATAGGAAAATGAACATTGGGTTTGCTTTCTAATGAGAACATGCTTCAGTGACATCTTTGGGTATCTGGTCTCATGTTCCAATTTACTGTGGTCAAGTAATGACTGGGCGTTTCTACCCCATTCTTCCTTGATTTCAGTGAATCCTTTATGTCCTTGGTAGACAATGCCTACCTATTCCTTTCTCCCACCAGTACCCTGTTAGGGTGCTGTGGATGTGGAGCCAGTGCCATGGGGTGGGAGGATGTTGCATCTTTCTATACAATTGTCTGAGGAATAAGGGAGTAAAGGGCTCCTAGAAAGGTGTGTCCATAAGGTTCATAGGTGTCATGACTGATACATAGTAAAAGGAAAAGAGTTTGTGTCTCTAATGCTAGATCATGGAATCATGGAGTAAATGTTTTCTTAGCCTGTGTCTTTCATGGGATGCATGCAGTTCCCCACTGGAATCTCTGTTACCCCTGGTCTCATACACTACTGAATCACAGCATTCATGAGAGTGGCTGGTGCATCTGGGCTTGATGAATCGTTTCATGGGTTATTACAGGGAACTCTGGAGCAGAGGAGCCTGGTGATCTCCTTCTCGTTCTTCCAAATGTGTGCTCAATCCTAATGTCCTCCTGAAACAGTGTCCCTTTTTGACATTGGTTGGTTGCAGCTTTATGTTACAGAAGTAAATATCCTTTATATGTAGCTCTGGCCTTGCTGAGAGTGTGCACACATTCAAGTGAAGTGGTTTCAAGAGGACTGGGCTCCACCATCTGAGTGGAAGGGCTTGAGGAGGCAGGTCTACATTGTTGAGCTTGGGTGATCTCCTAAGGTCCACTCTTCTTGTCTCAGGGAAGCATCAAGTGACCTGTGATCCGGGTGGTTAAATGCAGGGTCAGCAGCCCCTGACAGAAGAAGGGAGTTAGGCAAGAAGACTTCAGTGTAGCCTCCAGGCTAATCCCAGCCTGAGTATCTGAGTCATGTCCCAGTAAACCTTCTCAGAGTGTTTATAGAAGGCCTGAGAACATTCTGTCTCCAAGGAAATATCCTTCAGACTCTTGATGGCTCATTAAAGAGTAGGAAAGTATTAAATAATTTTATCTGAAATCTGAAGTATCCAAAGAGCAGGATAAATGTTTGGCTTCATTTTTTTGGTGTTGAGAGATGTCTTTGATTTCCAAGGCTTGCTAATCTTTGCCTTTTCCTGAGTACAGGTAATTCTATTACAAATTAACAAGGGAAAGTAAGCTGACAGTGGGGTTTTAATCGCAGATAATTACTTGGTATGCAGAAGTATTTTACAATTGAGATAATTTGCCTGAAAGTGTTGGTATTTAGCAAACAGAGTTTATGGTAATTCCCTTATTTTCCCCCAACTGCCTAGTAATCTTTAAAACAAGGAAGTAGGGCCACAGTAAGAATTCGGAATTGAAACAAAGCTATACATGAAAGTGCCTAAAATGTATCTGTTTGTCTTTGTTTCAATAGGGATCCAAAACAAAGTTAATCTGATCAACCAGGATCAATAGAGGAGTGAAGATTCACATTTCTTTGAAGCTGGTAAAGGCAAATAAATAATCCTTCCAAACAATGGAGGCCTTTAATTCTCAGGCTTCAGACTGAACGCTATTGTGAATGGGATTTGCTGGTTTCAGGTTTTCACTTGGATGCTGGAGCAGGTGCCTCAGTGCAGGAAAATGCCTGTGATGATGCCATCGCTGCCATGGGTAAGTGAGAGTCACTCTTAATCCAGCCTTACCATTTGATAATGGCGGTTTTGCTATTATTTTATCCCCAGGGACTCTTCTTACCTGAGACTTTGTATCCAACTACAGGGATATAGAACAAGCAAAGACAAGCTCACTTCAAATCTGTAAGACAAAAATTCACTGGCAACATTCTAACCTGACCTTAAAGGAATCCAGACAGCATCAATCTAGCAGCAGCTATGGTAAAAATGTGTTTGGAAGACAGAACACCCTCAGCCCCCAGCATTGCCCTGGGGACCCTTCCCTCTTGCTGGGCCCATCCTCACCAGCTACTCCTCACTGGAATCAGGCAATACATTCTACATTTCTCACACGCCAGGAGAGGAAAGGCAGGTCTGTCTGCTGCTGTGTGTCCATTCCATAGTGGGCTGTTTAAGGGCAGCCACCTCAGGAAGACTCAGTAACAGCCTGTGTCTGAGAGGTCTGGGGTTTTTGTTTGTGTGTTTGTTTTGTTTTGTTTTGTTTTTGTCTTACCACACAAGGTTCAGGGGAGTCAGGCAAGTGTCTTAGATGGGCTCTTGAGTTCCAGGTATTTGGGAGCTATGGGTCTTGGAATAGTCATGGCGCCTGTAGCCCAATTCAAGGAACAGTCAGGTATCCTGCAATGTCTCACCTGTTTTATCCAGGCACATATAAAAATTTCTTATCCATCTTCCCTCTCACAGCTTAGCTCCTCATCCTGGTTCCCAGGAGTGACAGAGAGCAATTAAGGATGAAACCCTGTATCATTACTTACAGAAATAGGAAGATTAGAATATCTCTGCAGCCATGTTCTGTTGTCTGAGGGATGTTCACGGAATAAGGAGGTCACAGGTATACCTGGTGCTGCCTACAGAAACAGTCTGAGCAGAAGCTGAGACAGCCAGGCTTCACACCTCTGAAAGTACTTTCTCCTTTAAAATTATTTCCCAGTCTATCACCTTCTGTCCACAGGTATCATTCCCTGGTGCCCAATACATGCCAGACACTATGTTAGGTTCATGGAATTCAGAAGTAGCCAATATTTTACTCCTAGGAACTTAAGATGAAGAGAAGCAAGGGTGCTCACTGCTATAGAATCCCAAGGTTCAGCTAACTTACCTTCATGGAGCATTGCTCTACAAATGAGAGTGACAAATTGGTTTGGGGGGCATGGATTATGTGGTACTTAAAAGCTGTTGGCAACAAGCCAAGGACTTCAGAAATGGAAAGGATGTGTCTAGCTGGTGGATTGCAAATTGGGAGGGGTAAACCCAGTTCTGTAGGGTCTAGGTCATAGTTCTGATGGAAGGGAAGTGACAGGCTATAAAAGTATGATCTTCACACCGAGGACTCTTCTCATATCCGAAAGAGAAGCTTCTGTTAGCTTTTTCAGCACAGAAGGGAAGAGATGAGCTTTCTAACAAAGTACTCTGTATAGGGAATGCTTTGGGGAGAAAAGTGTGAGACTGGGCTTTTCTCTGACAGGACAAGTGGTTACACTGTTTCATTGCCCTTTGGTTCGGAGTGATGAGAGGGTCTGTATAGGAATTGGTTCTGGATGTGGCAGGATATTGATGTAGCAATTAACATTTTTGCTATGGCTTGGTCTAGTAATTGAAAAAAAAAAGATCTGGAAAAAGAAAAAGAAATAAACAGGAGCCTAGGATTGAAGGCAAGTGAACAGCAGTGATGAACAACAACAGAGGTTCTCTTAACTTTTCTTGGCACAAATTTCTTCCTTTGTGGATGCACATCAGGCTGCCACTGGCAAAGAATTTGGGAGTGATGTTTTTCACACCACTATAGGCATAACCACCTTATGGCTATACTGCTGGGTCCGCTATCTCCCCACTGAAAATCCCAACACAGGCCTGTCTCCTTGGGTGTTCATTTCCTTTCTTTGCAGCCTGTGCAGACACCAGAGTCTCAGGAGGGACATTTTACTACAGAGAGCTTTAAACAGGACACCAATAGAGGAAAGGGGACACACAAGAAAGGACCGAGATTATTGGGTGAGCTGTCTAGGAGTTCCATCTGAAAATGGCAACTGTTCCCACAGTTTAGAAATGCCGATGTCCTCATACAGGTTTTGACAGTGACAACTCAGTTCTGTATTGCACTACTGGGGTGCTGCAGCTTTATCTGACCCTTCAAAGGTCTGGCTTTATGGGTGTGGTCTTCCCAGTCTTGGTCACTATAGGAACATAATCAGAAAGTGTGTCTAAGATGGCATAACACCCTGAATGCCTTTTTATTTTGGGTTTTAATGTTTTAAGATGGAGTATTATGTGGGTTGCTAAGAATTGTGTTGGTGTTGCAGGTGTGGAGTGCTGGCTGCATCTAGCTCCTGAACACTTAGTCCACGTTCTTCTAGAGTTTTCTGTCCTCTAGGTTCAGTAGCCAAATACTTATGGGAGGATCACCCCTGTGATCCTACTCACCTTCAGTTTGCATGGGAATTTTTAAGAGTTTATTTTTATGTGTATGTGCCTGTGCATAAGTGCCGATCTATGGAGCCTCCACCGAGGCCAGAAAATGGTATCAAATCCTTGAAGCTGAAATTTTATAGGTGTTTGTGAGATGCCTGATAAAGATTCTGGGAATCAAACTGTAGTCTTCTGCAAGAGTATCATATGTTTCTGACTGCTGAGCCATCCCTCTAGCCACAATATGTGCATTTTAACCTCAGCTATTGGGTAGCAGCATCCTTTGGCTTGATGCACCTATGAGAATACTCCTAGTATTGTGCTGATACATATTATCTTGCATATATGCATATATGTCTTGATGCATATCATGAATTCCACCAAGACAGACATGAGGTATCCCAGCATTTCCACCTCAGCAGCCTCACCTCTGGGTTTCTGTACCAACTGCCTGCAGACCCAAGGCATGGCTTTCTCCTCCACCATACTACCTCTGAAGTCTCGACCTGCTTCAGCTCACCAGGACAACATTCAGTGTGCAGAATGGCCGAGAAATCTCCACTGTGACACTTCTGTCCTCTCTGTCATCCTACCATGCTCTTTTCTCAGAGACTCTGCAAATGAGAGGTCATTACCCTTACCCAGGGTCTAGCCATATTCATCTGGAAGAAAAGTTTGTGCTTTTCTGGGCAATCTTTGGTGGCATTGCCTCATTGGTTTGAAGGAGCATGGAGACACAGTCTAGTGTGTTGTTTCACAGGTAGGTATTGAATTTTCTATTAAACTGCCTCTCCTCTTTCCTTTCATCTCTGTTATTTGCAGTCTCATTTGAAGGTGAGGAGACATTGGCTGTGATCGTCTTCGATAGGAGTTGCTTTCTGGTCCAGTCATTCCCTGCTCCATTCATGCTCCTGAAGGCAGTTGGCTTTTTCTTGTTCTGTGGGTTTTGTATATCAACCTTACAGTGTCCCAGGTGAAGCTTTCCCAGATTTTTGATGACTCCTACAAGCTATTAAAGAGTTTCTCCTAGTTAAACATTTTCTTTATAGTTTCAAGTTTGTCAGTTTGAAATTGTTTGTCTCTACACAGCTCTATGAGATCCCCAGCATATGATTGTGCAATGACCACTGATCCTGGTGAAATGCTGTGTCTCCTCTAGTCATTTTCTGGACTGAAGGATGATTGCATTCCACCTAGATTCTAAGTTATACATTCAATTTTCCTCATACAGCTCTGGGAGCAGTTAAGGGCTTTCTCCCAACTGTCTGATGATGAACCAGGAGGATGCATGAAGATATGTTGAGGACTTGATACCTCTGTCCACACAGAGCACAGTGTCAGCTGCATGTGCTGTAGACTGCATTCGGGGCTAGGCTTCATGGAGGCCCAGGTCGTACCAGCCATTCTATGAGCACATATGTGTGAGGAAGTCAGCCAGCGTAGCCACCAGGGCATCCCTGCCATCCAACAGCCCCACATATACATAACAAATTCTGCAAGGGGGCAAGAAAGATCATGGCTACACAGGGACCTTCCAATTGTCACTTCAGGGTGACAAAGCCTGATTTCTGAATCTTGGCTTTTAGTGGACATAGTCCCAATTTTGTGCCTAGTAAGTTTGAAGGCTTTTAAGCTTTAAACAAAATTTAACCCCTGTACGTGAAGGCTGAGCTCCACACACAACTGACACAAATTAAAATGAAAACCTTGCAAATGATCCCTGCAAACCCCAAATCTCCAGAGTCCCAAAGACTGACTTGCTCCTTTATCTTATCCAGCATCATGAAACGCAGGCTAGCATTGTTACTGTGGAGCAAGACAGGTGAAGGGTGTCCCAGCGCCCACTGAGCCTGAGGTGAGGAGCATTGTGGGAGGCTCATCTTTGCATCATTATCTGATAGTGCATCCATGTCAGATGGATCACAGGTTTTGAACTCAACTTGATATCCTTAGTTATGTGGCTATGGTCAGATCATGGTTAGGGGTCAAAAATTCTTCAAAATACTGACTAGACATGAGCCAACATATTGGCTCTTTTTTTTTTTCAGGGCCAGAGGATTTTAATCCAGAATTCAAACAGACTTTCAAAACAGTTAACACCAATACTCTTCAAATTATTACACAAAATAACATCAGAAGAAACAAAGCTCAATTCATTTTACAAAACCACTGTTATCCTGCCACCCAAACCACATAACAAACCAACAAAGGAAGAGAACTACAGACCAATTTCCATTATGAACATGGATGCAAAATTTTACAAGGAAATGCTTACAAACAAATCCAAGAACACATGAAAAATAGCATCTACCATGATCAAATAGGCTTCATTTCAGAGATGTAGGGATGGTCCAACACATATAAGTAGATAGATGCAAACCACCATATACACAAATTGAATGACCAAAATCATATGAATATCTCATTAGTTGCAGAAAAGTCCTTTGACAAAAATCCAACATCTCTTCATAATAAAAGTCCTGAAGAGATGAGGGATACAAGGGACATATATCAATACAATAAAGGCAGTTTACAACAAGCCTATAACCAACATGAACTTAAATGGAGAGAAAACCAATGAAAATTCCACTAAAATCAAGAACAAGACAAGGTTGCCCACTCTATCTATATCTATTCAATATAGTACTTGAAGTTTTAGCTAAAGCAATAATATGGCTGAAGGAAGTCAAGGGGATAGGAATTAGAAAGGAAGAATTCAAAGTATAATTCTTTACAGATGATATGATAGTATACATAGTGACCAGCAATATTAATCTTGAACATATACCCAAAGGATACTTTATTCTACCACAAACACACTTACTCAATCATGTTAATTACTATTCTACTCATGCTAGCCAGATATTGGAAATAATCTAGATGTCCCATCACATAAGAATGGATTGAGAAAATGGGGTACATTTGCACAGTGGAATATTACTTAGCTGTTAAAATTTGACATCATGAAGTTTGCAACAGACAGACAGATGGGACTAGTAAAAAATTCTACAGAGTGATGTATACTCAGAAAGTCAAATATTGTACTTATTCACTTATATGTGGATATTAGCTGTTAAGTCAATGATAACAAAGATATATTTCATAGAACTTCAGAAGACTGGTATAGAGTAAGGGACTAGAGAGAACAGAAAATAAATATCTCTCTCTCTCTCTCTCTCTCTCTCTCTCTCTCTCTCTCTCTCTCTCTCTTTCTCTCTCTTGTTTTTTGAGACAGGATTCCTCTCCATAGCCCTTGCTGTCCTAGAACTCACTATTTATACCAGGCTAGCTTCACATTTTGTGATCCACCTAACTCTGCCTCCTGAGTGCTGGGATTAAAGCCACATGACACTACTGCCTGACCAGATAGATCTCTTTAGGAAAGAGAAATTGAACAGATATCTATGGCTAGACAAGGGAGCTGTAAGGGGAGAACCCAGTGAGAAGGTGAATGAAAGGTCAAGTTGTGGGAAAGACTACAAGAATAGACAGCTAAAATTAAGGGGCATTTTAGGGGTAGTATAAAAACCTACTATATTAGAAACTTCTTAAAATATATTCATATATAAAAATCACCAAGTAATAGAGAAAACAGAGTCCCAAGTGAACATCTCCTGTCACCAAACAAAGCTTCCAGTAATGGATTGGATTATATCTAGAGTTGTTGGCAGAAGGGGCCCAATGGAAATGATCAAATAACCCAGTCTGTTGCAAAGACAATAGGTTGCTCTCCAGAAACTGACAGCAAGGCCCAATTGCTGACGACAACATCCACATAACACATTAAATATGGACATGCAGAATTGGTGCCTACATAGAGCTTTGCCCCACAACCCCATTCCAATATTGTTGGTATAGGATCTTACTCTGCATGCATTTTTAAAAGAAGCATAAGCACCAAGACAGTCACAAATATACTGTCTAAAATGATATAGTGCCTAAAGGATGTGTTAGGGCAACATTGTTACAAAGCTTGTGGAAGTAACCAAGCACTAACTGATTTGACTTAAGGCCCACTCCATAAGATGGAATCAATCCCTGACACTGCTTGGGTTACCAAGAACCTGAGACTGTATACCCATGGACCTAGGATAAAAAAACATAATACTGTTTTTAAAAGGTGGAGGGTTAGTAATTAACTGACCTTTTTTATTGGATATTTTCTTTATTTACATTTCAAATGTAAACAAACCCTTTCTTGGTTGCCCCTTCTCCCAGAACTCCCCTATCCCATCCCCCCTCTCCCTGCTTCTATAGTATCACATTTCTGATGGTGGTGTGGTAGCAGCATTCCTGCACTGAGTAGATCTGTTCAGTACTGGCTTTGTCCTTACACCCAACTGGCTCTCTGATCACAAAAAGAAAACCCAGTTTTCTGGTGAGTGACAGGTGTCGTTGAGGTACTTTAGTTTTGGGGAGATGCAGGACAGATGAAGACAGACACCTGCCTTTGCTGAGTCTCAAGGCCGAGTGACATGCTAGTGATTCCTATATGAGTTACCCCACCATGAACCCCAGGTTCAGGGAACACACACACACACACACACACACACACACACACACACACACACACTACTTCTCCAACGTTCCTTTAGGGGAGTAAGGCATATTCACAAGGCCACTTGAATTTCAAACTGGCAAAAGTCAAATTTTAACCTCTGTCAGTTAAGCCCTCAAAATGATTAGTGTTCCATCTCTGAGTCCCCCTTCCTGCCAACTGCCAATGGGAGCAACTGTCCATGTCCATGCCTCCTCCTCTTGGAGAAAGGCGTGGTGTTAGAACCATGAGCCACGTATTCATGGACTTCGGGCTTTTTGCGTGGCTCCTTTCATTGGGAATGTGCATTTAACGTCCTCCCACCCTTCTGTGACTTTTCAAGACTCATTCTTTTTAGAGGGAGTGAATATTTCTTGTCTTGATATGGCATGATTGGTCTATCAATTACTGACAGGAGGATATCTTGGATTCAAAGAATATATATAAATTGTGTGCTCTGTGTATTTTGGCTTCTGTAGAAGGAACGGTTGTGCCCACCTCTCTACATAAATACCAGGGGCCATGCAGCTGCAAAGGCATCTCCTGCAGGAGGACCTAACTGAAGACTGCCTGAGACCAAGGATTGCTGAAGCAGACAGTACTAGCCAATAGGGAACTACTGTTAGAAGAGATGCCTTCTTGGGGCCAATGGGGCGCAGGTGGAGGGTATTAAAGGAACTTGAAACAGCGTTCAGATGAACATTCTGTAGCAGCCTTTCTCACCTGTTCCAGGTTGTCATTGATTCCGTGCCACCTCACCTCCAACCCCCAAGGGAAGGTAGGGCACAGGCAGCAGGTATCTACAGTAGTCAGGAGAAGGTGTTAAATACTGTGGAGCTAGAGGTCTAGAAGTGGTTGTGAGCGGCCTGATTTGGACTTGGGAACCACACTCCAGCCCTCCCTAAGAGCAGCAACAGCCTTACATTACTATTTATCTCTCCAGTCTGGGGCTTCAAGGTTGGAGGCCTTTGAATTAAGTGGCCATGCTCAGGTTTATGGGAAGACACAGTTTTCAAATTCTTTGAATAAATACCGAGGAGCATTCATTGAGTGATCTCCCGCGGTGACTGTCTTACCCAACAGACACTGGAGCCAGCAATGAATGAGATCCTGTTCCTTCCACCCGCCAAGCATTCAGTGTCCTCAGTGCCATGTGTATGACTCATTGAATTCTCATCTCCCCGATAGCACAGGAGGTGAGACAGCTTCATGTTGGATGTGTTGACAGATACTAGAAGGACCGGCATGTGGGCAGGGTCCACTCCCCTGGTCTCTGCACATGGGCTGTAAATCCTTTTCTCACAGTTTAGATTCGATTCAGCACAGTTTTCCTTCTGTGGATTACGTTTGTAAGGTACAACCTGAGAAGCTAACCTTTTGCCGGCAAGTGTAATTGTCATTCTGTATCATGTTTCAAACTTTAGTTCTCCGATGTAGTTATACAGAAAAAGGTTGACTTTCGAGTGCTAGATCTTGTCCTGATACCTTAGAATAGTTTCTTCTTGGTTCAAGGATGTTTAGATAAGTCTTGGAGCTTCTGTATAGACAAACATGCTTCCAGCAGACAGTTGTATACTATTTATTTATTTAGCTTAGAAGGCTTGTGTACTGCTTATTTAATTTCCTTGGTTTCATTTTTTTGTTTTGTTTTGTTTTTTGTTTGTTTGTTTGTTTTTTTACATTATCTAGCAGTGCATTAGTTTATTGAGCCTTTTGTTTTTTAAATCACAAATGGGTGTTAGACTTTGCCAGATGCCTTTCTGCCTTTATTGATTTGATCATTGATTTTTTTCTGTATTAGTCCAATGATGTGATAATCATATTAATTTATTTCTTCTATTTAATAAACCTGAAACAATCATTATTCACTTGTTCTTTGTGTAAACCTCTCCTTTAGAAATTGTTGGACTTACTTGCTAATTTCTTTAGTGTTTGCTTATTTTGAAATCCATTTTAAAGAGATGCTCAGAGTAGTTTTTGGTTCTGTACTGATCATTCTCAATTTGACACTGTGGTAATGCCTGGCTTGCAAGATGAGTGGGTAAACATCTCTGCCAACATTTCAAGGACAAGTGGTGTCTTAGGGTTTCCACTGCTGTGAAGAGACACCATGACCAAGGCAACTCTTATAAAGGACAACATTTCATTGGGGCTGGCTTACAGGTTCAGAGGTTCAGTCCATTATCATCAGGGTGGGAGCATAACAACATCCAGGCAGGCATGGTGCAGGAGGAGCTGAGAGTTCTACATCTTGGTCTGAAGGCCACTAAGAGAAGACTGGCTTCCAAGTGATTAGGAGGAGGGTCTCAGAGCTTATACCCACAGTGACACACTTCCTCCAAGGCCATACTTCTGAATAGCGCCACCCCCTGGGCCAAGCATATTCAAACCACTCCAAGTGGTATGATGTTTTCATTGTTGGAATTAAACTCATCCACACCTGTAATTGTTCAGAAATAATTTAAAATATTGGTTAAATTTCACAGACATGCACATATACACCTGGACAAACACAAATTGTCCCCATATTCTTGTGTAGAGTCATAGCAGGTTGTTGCTTTCAAAGGATAGCTATGGTTCATCTGTGTGACCAAACTGGCAAGCAGGATTTATTTATGGTGAGAGTTTAGTTTTTGTTTTTGTTGTTGTTTTGTTTTTTTCTCCTCTTAATGTATACAGGACCCAGAGTGATTATTTACTTTGTTTCTGAGATAAAGCATTCATACCCTTTCTTTTGCTTCATTGCTTTGGAAAGAGACTTGTTGATTTATGGAGCTTTTAAAACAATCTGTGTTTGGCTTTGATTGGTTGGTTAGTTGGTTGCTTTTCATTTCCTTGATAGCTCCTCTATAATTTTTATTATGTTTTCATTGTGCCTACTTTTGACAAAGTTTACTGCTGCTGGTAGAGTTTCTCAAGAAGCTGGTTAGAAAAATTAGCAGATTGACTCAGATCTTCTTTTCTTTCCAGTGGGTACATGTGCCATCAGTCCCCCAGCCACTGTTTCCAGAGTATCCAGCAATTTTTGTTCTTTTGCATTTTCACATCCCCTTACCTCAAAACATTTAAAAAATTTTCTTTGAGATTTCTTCTTTGACTCCTGCTTCATTCAGAACTATTTTGTTTAATATCCAAGTGTTTAATAATTTTATGGCTGTGTATCCATGATTACTTCTAATTTAATTTAATCATCAGCACGGAACTGATAATATCTGTTACTTATTCTTTTAAATCCACTAAGGTGTCTGGATTTGACCCAGAATATAGTTTATTTTGATGAATGTTCTATAGTAGGTCAAGAAGAACGTGTATTGTGCTGTTGTTTGGGGCCATAGTCTGTAGAGGTCAATGGGTCTGATTATTGGTGTTTGTTTAATTCAGCTATGACCTTATCGATTTTTCCACCTGCTGCATATGCTATTTTTTTGATAGAAGTGTGCTGAAACCCACATTTATGGCCGCATGCTTGCCAGTTTGTCCTTGCATCTCTATGAGTATTCAGCTCACACGTTTATTGTTGTTTTATTAGGCACAAATGTGTTGAGTATTGCTAATGACCTTCTGGTATACTGACCTCTGGAATGTGTGACTCCATCCTCCTCTGTTCCTTGCTCTGAAGTTTGCTCTGTCTGAGTTAAAATACTTCCTCCTATGCTCCACCATCTGTTTATTTGTAAAATATTGAGGTGCATATGGGTCAGACAACATGTAGCTTGCTCTCATTTTATTAGTCCATTCTGGCAATCTCTGCCCTTGTGTTTTTAAAACTGCCCCCACCTTTATGAGAAATACATTTTAAAAACAGTCATGGTGTTTTGGCTGTGTGTGGGCCTACAATCATTAACAATATCCAATAGCACGCGAACTCTTTGTGTATGAATTACCCAAATCAGGAAGCCAGTGAGGTCTGATCTTCCTGAAAAAGAAGTTTAGAGAGACATTTCTCATCTAACTCCTTTTTAGAATCAGACCCTGACATTAAAATGTCAGATTTATCAGCCTCAGGATCCATTGTCCATATGAAATATCATGGCACCTTTGAGAATGCTCACCACAATAAAATCACCGCAGACTCCATTTTTATTTATTTATTTATTTATTTATTTATTTATTTATTTATTTATTTATTTATTTTGGTTTTTCAAGACAGGGTTTCTCTGTGTAGCCCTGGCTGTCCTGGAACTCTCTCTGTAGAGCAGGCTGGCCTCGAACTCAGAAATTCGCCTGCCTCTGCCTCCCAAGTGCTGGGATTAAAGGCGTGCGCCACCACTGCCTGGCTTCCATGGACTCCATTTTGACATACTTTCAAAATTGGTTTTAGCGGGTTAGGGTCCACAAGCTTTTTTGTTTTAAGTAAGTTTTCTTTGCTGGTGGTGGAGAGAGAGGAGACCATGAAAATGAACCTGAGTGTTCTCCTGATATCATATTTACATCAAGATGACCACATGTGTCAGCATAAGGAAATCCAGAAGCCAAAAGGAAGTGTCAACTCTGCAGCTAAAGGTAATTTCAATTGGGGGGTGTTAGACACATTCTCCTTTTCACAAAGCAACAAAGTTTCTGTGTGCTGACAGTGCAACTGAAAACCAATAAAACAAAAGCCACATTTGTATTTCATTTCATTTTATTTTAAATTTATGAATTTTATTATATGTATACGGGTGTTTTTGACTATATACATGTCTGGATACCACATGTGAGCCTGGAGCCCACAGAGGTGAGAAAGTCATATCAGATCCCCTGGAACTGAATTTATAGATAGCTGCGAGCCATCATGTGGGAACTGGGTATCGAACCCAGGTCCTCTGCAGAAACAACAAACACTCATAATTGCTTATCCATCTTCCCAGCCCCAAATTCTGCATTAAAAAAAAAAACTAATAAAAATGGTATTTCAGAGTATAGCAACCCTGAATTAATGGCTGTCAGCAATACACACATTCCTTAGGCTCCTCGAGCATTGTGTGCCTGCCAGTCCTCTCCAGGCTTCAGTGAGCTTTTGACCATCAGCATTTAAAAATATTAATTCTTCTGAGAGCTTCCCAAATGAACACTACATCCACAACACTACCAGCTCTCTACACTCCCCACAACTCAGCCCATGTCCCTCCCTCTCCCTTTAAAACATATGAGCTCTCCTTTGATTACTGATGCACACACACATGCTTATGCACACTTGCATACATACATGCATGTGTGACATATACACATACAACCCTCTGAGTCTGTTTTTTTTTTTTTTTTT